>WAAE01000663.1:0-21673 GCA_013400495.1 Nicator chloris
GGCTCAAAAGTGGGCCCATCTTCCTATGAATGTTTTGATGGGTTTTTGTGTTATTTAGTCTATTTTCAGTGTAATCAAAATCTATCCAGAAAATATAGCACCATCCTACCAAAAATATAGTCTATCACATGGCAATTTTGCATTTGCCATGTCTTCCTCTCCAGACAAAGATTAGGTAAGGGAGTCTCTCCACTGCTTCTGGCTAAGGAACTTCAGTGCTAATCTCTGTGTGCCTTAGGGATGACAGGAGAAAAGACTTCAAATAATGTTGATTCTTGATCAAACTTGATTTTAATGAAAGTGTCTTTTAAAGAAGAGTATGTAATTGACCTGTCTTTGTTCAGCCTAATGTGATTGAGAGGAGAATTAAATAATAACTGTCAGACACATCACTTTTTTAAGCATACAGAAACAGCTACTGTCAAATATGCAAACACAGAAGGGAAGGAAAAGCCTCACACTGCTCTGTAGTTTCAGCTGAGATGAATTACATCAATAGATCTCCTGCAATTCTAAATCCGTTTCAAAGAGTGTTTTCAGTATAATAAAAATATACTTTCTTACTACAATTCTGAATGTCAGGAGTGGCTGGGAACAAGTCTGACTAGAATAACAAATTGTCACTAGTCAACTTTCTAGTGGGTGTCAGTGGGCACCAAGCCTATTATGCTGCAGGAAATTTTCACTGCAAATGTGTTAAGAGGCCCTTTGAGTCCTCCTGGCTGGCTCAGTGTTGCTTGCTATGCACACCAGTGTGCTGTGCTTTACTAACAGGACCCCATTGTACAGAACTGAAGATGTAAACAAGAAAAAATACAAGCAGGGAATCACGAAAACAAATGTTGAGGTAGATGTCTTGTTGGATTCTCTCTCTGTTACTTTATCAAATAATGAAAAACATTCAAAGCATGTTATAATTAATGAGGAGGCATGTGGGCAGGAGAATTCTGTTCATAAAACAAGAAGCCAGACCCAGAAGAAGTAAGGCTTGGAGCACCTTCTGGGAAATGATCTGGCATTCTGGGGACAGGAAGCTGCAACTAGGAACCAGTGGTGGAAAAACCCTGTGGTGAACTTGGAAAGGCTGGCAATCAGAGGTTCAGGTTTGATGGAAATTCTCAATACAGCCACTATACAGGTGTGTGTATAGGAATATATTTGTGTGTGTGTTTCTTTAATTTCTGCAGAACTGTTAGGTTATACCTAGCTGGGTTTAACAAAATGAATACTAAAAATGCCAAATCATTTGAGAGCCAGAAGTGGCTAAAAAGTTGTCTAGGACAAGGAGTATTAACTCTAGATTCTTCAGATGGAAACAGGTTGAGCTTGAGGTGAGCAATACTTAATCTATAGGAGTAAATGAAGCATTAGTTGAATTATCAGAGTAAATGTGAGTAACAGTTTGATCTGTTAGGGGTGCAATGAGTTTCCTGCTATATGAAGTGCAATTGACTATTTATCTTGGTAGACAATAGAGAGGGTAGAAAATAATCCAAATCCTGCTGTTGGAAGGGAATACAGCAAAGAATCAAAATCATGGCTAATAAAACAAAGAAATCAGTACTTTGAGTGAAATAGCCCACCATAAAATCAATTTTAACACCATGAGCTGCCAGAAAGTGGGGGGTTTTTTCAGCTTCAATTTAAAAAGATAAGCCCCATTCATCCTGGGAGGTGTAGAACAGTAGATCTTAAGAGCTTCTAGTGGCCATATTTTGCTTCAAGCAGCTTTTGAGCACTGCTGGGAAAAGAGTGGGTGTGATGTGTCCCATAAAGTACAGCATTTCTGTAAGGATTCAACTAGTTAGTTCCAATTAAACTTGCCAGCTAAAAGGCAGTGACCATAATTTGTGCCCTAAGTAAACAGAACAATTTTATAATCAATTCTTTGACTTTGTTGCCACTGATGGAAAAGCTTTACAATCAGCACAATATGTTCAAATCATCCCTTTCTCACAAAAACCAGAGCAGGAGGCTGCGCCTGCTGGAGGCTGTGCAGAGCCCTGTTGTGCAAGGCAGTCAATAAAGAATTACAGTAATCTAATCCTGAAGAAAGACAAAAGTGTAAATGGCCTTTCCAAGGGCTTCCTGAGATGGAAGTGACAACTACTTGGCAATAGCCTTTGCAAATGGTGCAGAGATGATGTAGTGGAGATGAAATGCTTCTCTGTGGTCTAACATGATTCTCAAATGTTTCCATCTCCCAAAGAAAGCATTTGATTGCAAAGCTCAGAAATATGTGGTGGAGGAATAATCTCCTTTGAGCTTCACAGCCAAGAAGCAGCATGATTGCCTTGTTCAAGGAAAGTTTGACACAGAATTGAACATCCACCAAAAATGCCACTGCTGATGTTTTTCAGTCTGTGTCTGTAGGAATTATGTGACTTCTGGACAGAAATACCAGAAATAAGCGTAATGCTGTCCCTTATAAGAGGAGTTTTACTTTTGCCTGCAAAGAGCTTGCCTTTTTCATGCAATAAGCATGTCCCTAGAATGTAAGACTTGCATTGCAGTCTGACAGAAAGTGGCTGCCTTTCCCATTATCAAATATAGCAGGAGATCTTCTTTTTGATGCAGATCTTCCTGTGTTACTTGAAGTATCCCCAGGGCTTGCTCTCTGAACCCCAGTGGAGCCTTGCAAGGGAGAACGTGGAACCTGTGAGCATACAAAGCTGCTTACGTGCTCCTATGGGTGTCAGAGAACAGAGAGCAGATCAAAATGCACTTGTGCTTACACTTGGATTTCAGATCAATTTCTTAAGGTGCTGCTTCCACTAAGCAGCAAATTTAAGTATTCAAATCAGCTGTGGGGCGATTTTGCCAAGGAGAGAGGGATGGGCCTGTTGCAAAGGGCACAAGGCAGCTGTGGGCTGCCTGTAACACAGGATGGTGTGGATGCAGTGGATGGTGAAGTCCAATGTTTCATTTTATATAAGACCTACGTGTTCCTGGGGTCTGCTTTTTTCCTCAGCTTTGCCTTATAGCAAAAAAAAATCAAGTAGATATACAAAGATACTCTTACATGTTCAGTTTTGTAAATTTTAATTGTGAGCTCCCTAAGTTTTGATGAATCAGAGAAAAAACACCTTTCTGTATCTTTCTTTGTGGCTTCTTTTGAGAGGAAGTAAGAGGAGAGTGGCATCTCTGACTTGGAATCAGAATCCAGCAGTCCTTTTCAAAGCCTTCTGCTCAGAGAAACAATGAAAGTTGCAGGGATCAAAAGGCTGGGAAAAGGGTGCAGCTGAGATTACGCTTGATCTGTGACAAACTATTGTGAAAATGAGACAACTTGGAACTTCAAGGCTGAACCAGAAATAGGAGACAGGGAATGAAGCTGAGATGGAAAAAATACTCCAGGAGAATGAAACGCATTAAAGATAACTGGGGAAGGAGGAGGGACAGTGATAAATGGTGAGTGACAAAAGAAATTATAAAAAACAAAGACTAAACCAGAAAGACCAAAAAGGATATAGAGTGAAGTTCATTTTCTTGAAAATAACTGGAGTAATTAAACTGTACTGAAATTTGGAAGAAGCATAAATTCTTAACATAAAGATTATCTGGAAAATAATAATTTTTTCAATCCAGAAATTCATTACAATTTTGCTGGCTCTTGTTCTTACTGCACTCTTGTGGTGCCTGTTTGCTTCTATAGTTGTATATGTGCATGGGGATGTGCTTATACTACCAACCTTAGTTGAAGCAGTCATTGAGAAAGGCACTGGTCATGTTGTAGAGACAATTGGTAAAAATAATTTTGAAAACAAGGCAAAAATGATAATTTCTTTAAAGTTTGGGGATTACATGGCATGTAAGCCAGGAGTGATACTCATGGAATGAAAATCTACATTTTTTTTTTGTAGGAGGTAGGAATCTCATGAAAAAAATCATGTGTTATTGTATAATCAAAGGCTGTGATATTTTCCCATGAAGGAGTAAGAGTAAACAGATGGCTTTTTTATTCTTTTATTCTGATCTTTCTTTATTTTCCCAAACTGATCTTCTGAGTTTGACCTGCTTGTTTCTTGCCTCCTTTTTTTTTTTTCCCCCTTTCTTTTTTGGTTCTCTTGGGAGATTTTTTGGTTCTTTTTGGTGTTACAGCCCTATTTTTTTTAATGAAAATTGAGTGTGGCATTTTACTATAGCTCAAAGTTCCTACTTGACCTCAAGGTAAGCATTTGTTACAATGGAATTTGGAGACTCCTTTAAAAACTCATTCTGAAGGAGCTGCTGTAAATAAGTGCTTCTTTGTAGCATTAACAAACCAAATACTGAACTATTAAGGACTCCGAAAAGAAAGCTGATTATAAACTGCCAGTGAAATTTATTATTTCTCTGAAAACCAGTTTATCTGCCTCAGTTGGCTTAGAGTAGGTGAAGTAACACCAAGCAGTATGAATTCAATTAAATGGATATGTGTAGAGCCATGTCATTGTGGTGTAACAAGCAAGTAAATCTAAAAAAACCCCACCCTTATCTAGGTTTATGTTGATATAAAATCTGTATCAAGATCACATCTAAATATTTAAGATACAATTAAGGAGTTTGTTTAAGAAAATCTCAAGAGGGCTTTAAAACCAAAAGGATGATGAAACATAGTAATAGAATTATTTGTATGGTTCAAGATTTTCTGGGACTGCTTTCTGTAGGCCTGAATTTGGAAGTCACTATTCATTGTTATAGTGGCTGAGAAGATTTTCTTAGAAGTCCAATCAGTAGAAAGTTCTTTCAGGGATTTTCTTGTCTGTATTGTACAAAAGTCACATGGAATTTAATTTTGCAGCAGGGAATAGAAGATGAAGCCGTGATAACATGGGAGTAGAACAAATAAAATTCTTGCTATACATGCTCTTTAAAATCCCAAAATGATTATATTTGGGCTTGATCTGAAGTCCACTCTTATGTGAAGAGCAAGTTGGTAAGTTTTCCAGTCTGTGAAAGTTATGTTTTGGAAGTGTTTTTGCACAAGAAAAAAGAAACATTCATGTCTTAGGGTAAAAATATGAGAAGTTTTGTCTTTTTCTGAGGCTCTTTGAAGAATGTCTTAGATGAATTGTGATGTTTGCACTCCGGTTCTGAAAATACAGAAAGCCTTAGTTCTTGCCACGTGTCTTTTAACTGGATGCACTCAAATAATTCTCTTTGGGATCACAGCAATACCTCTTTTTAGAGTCAAAAGCATTTCCATCCAAGTTTTTCCACTAAAGAACAGGATGAGCCATGCAAATTATGCAATGTGTAGAAGTTTATCTGTTCAGCTTATTTGTCTCTGGTTTTAGAAAGAGAAAGGAATTTAGCTTGCAGTTAAGGATAAATTAGAGAAGAACTGTCATGACCTCTCTTACTGTATATTGCATTAGTTTCCTTAAAACACTCTTGAAGTTTGAGTCTGCTACATGAAAATCCCTTTTGCTTTTAAAGAATTCTCCAGTTCTGTAAGCACATAGTGTCTTTGTGTTCATTTATTTAGCAGTAGCAGAGAGTGCTTCCCTCCTTGAAGGCTTGGTCCCAGTCTCTTTTTCTGCAACAGCACTGAGTGCGTGCAATGTATCAGGTCAGGGGAACACCCATACAATTCCTGCTTTCCTTCCACTCTCACTTGTAGTAAAGGGATTGTGAATGAATGTAGCAAGAGGTCTGGGTGGTATTTCTTCTGCATTCAGTCAGGATTTGAACAAAAATACAAGCCTTTGCGAGTGCTAATGAACAGCACTATGAGCAGAGTTGCATTTTATATTTTTGGAATAATCAGACACCTTTATACCATCTGGTGGTGTTAGTTATTGTTCTGGTTTGTAACACAGCTCTTCCTGGCATAACATCACACAAAAATGGCAATAATGGAAAGATAAAACTCTCGGGGAAAGTTGAATAAAGGTGACTTCATGGTGAAAATATCTGGTCAAGAACCCTGAGGATTGTGGGTGAAGGGGACAGTGAAGTGTCAGGGCTGTGTGGCTGAGGAATAAGATGTTGCAAGCACAGACCGTGGCTGACAGCTCTGTAACTCTTCCTGGTTGTATGGGGAGAGCAGGTGAGCTCATTTGCCTCACTCACAGACCGACCCTTTCTGACAATTTTCAAGTCAGTGGAAGTTTGAAATTAGTAAGATGGGAGCTGAGACAAGGCCTTTGTCAGTCTTTCCACCTCAAGCTTTAGGTCGAAACAATGGTGAAATGCTGCCAAATCTGATGTGTTTCATATGAATTGTCTCTGTGCTCTGGGAGAAACACCCACAGGTCAGTGGTTCCTTCCAGCACTTTACCTTTGCCTGGGCAGCTGCTTTTACAGACATGATCAACTGCACTTCTGTGCAGATTTTCAGGTAGACTGATACATCCGGTTTCTAAAAAGTTAAGCCTTTTAATTCTCTATAGTTCAGAAAAAGGGAAGATATGCAGTCTCTGTGTCTCCCACTGTTTCTCTGGTACCTTTCCCAATTTTGTTTAGTGTTAGTTGGGTTTCTTCCCCCCAAGACTTACAGTAGTTGTAGAAATGTGTGGTAGCTGAGCTTTGTCATCAAGCATCTGTTGGGGACAGTGCTCAATCGGATAAGAAACATGAATGGCCAAACCAGATGCACCAAACTCTTAATATTTTCCTCCAGGCCTGAAAACTCTGCTGACATTTGCCTAAATACAGCTAAGACCTAGGCAATCTTCTTGTTTTGACAAGACACTTAAATCAAGTTTTAATTAAAAAAACTATTTGGTTTTTTGAGGGTGCCTGTAATTAATGCTATTTGTCTGACATTTCAAATATTTTACTCAGTGTACTTTTCTCAGCTGAAAGAGGTTTAAAGCACCAAGAGTATAAATTATATCTTGTTTTATACTATAAATGTTGAGGTGTGAAAGTTCTTCCTAACCTAGCTTTTAGAAACTTCTTTTGTATGTCAAAAAGCAGCATCGATACATAGTTTGAGTCAGAAAAAAACCACACAATGTCATACTTTTAAGTGCAAGAGTTTTCATTATAAATGAGAAATGGATTTCTTTTATGAATCATATACCCTTTTGTTGTGCTTTCTCAAAATAATTCTTTTCCGCTGCAACACAAACCAGTAAAAGACCACAAAGACTTTCTCATATACTGGTGTATCTGTAATTCTTGTCTGGGTTTGGCAGTGCACTCTTATACCGGTGCTGGTGGAAAGTTGCAGGAAGCTCCTAGGCCATGGTGGCATCTGAACAATTTCAGCAGGAGCAGCCAAACCTTTTGGCAGTGAAGATGTTTTTTAGGAGCTGCAATCACAAGGTCAGAGATGGAAGTGTTTACTGGATTGAGATTGTATAGAACTTATGAGGAGCTAAACTGGAAGCTTTAGTGTGTTTAGCAGTCTCATGACAGTTCCCCAAATATTGGAGAGTAATGAGTTGAAGGTGGCCCATTTAATTTAAAAGTGGAGCTAAGCAGTTAAACCACTCAAGGGCAGGTTCATTAGATTTGAGCAGAATTTTCCTCTGCTCGCTGTGACCCTCCTGGGATGGGACTGAATTATGGTCACACCAACACTGGTTAGGGGGGTAATGCTGGGAGGTTAATTTGCATCTAAACTGGAAAGTTTCTCTGCCCTGGAGCTTGCCCCTGTAGATTCCCAGCTAGAATCAGTGCACTGTGGGCTGTCATTGTGCCCCTCAGCATCTCTGCTTCCCCTGTGTGCACTGCAGCTGGTTTTGTGAAATGCCGTGAGAAAGCGTCTCCTGGATCCCAGCTTCTCTTGGATTTGAACTTCAACAGAGGCTGGGAATACAGGAGGATGAGGACACCACTGTCTATCATAGAGAAGCAAGTTGTTAATTTGCTTCTGAAAAGGCACTGTCTTCCAACTCAGTTTCTGCTTATTAAGAGTTCAGCAAGACCTGAGAGCTCCTGTCACGACGATCATCTTTCAGTTGTTTTCAAACATGGAAATCAAGATTGAGATTTGTATCTTTGTACACTGGAGATCACGTGTGATGGTGCCAATCAGCAAGCTCGGGTCTGTGGAAGAAATGTCTGTCCCTGAGCTGTTTTAGGTGTGGGAACCACAGCCTGATGATGCTACAGGAGGGATATTTTTGGTGTTGGGGAGCAGGGATGGAAAATCTGTGCATGTTCTGGATGCCTTCTCCCAGAAGGGCAGGTATCAGTGACAGTGGTATTTGCACCTTAGTTCCTGTCACTTTGGCAAGTCCCCTACCTAATCCAGTCTGTTCCCAGCTCTAGGATAGGAAGCTCTGTAGGGATGTATCTTAAGGAGCAGCACGTAGCTATTACCTTACAGACTCACACTGTTCTCTTCCCCTCCAGTCCTCCGCTGGTTTCAGCAGCAGAAGTTGTAAATGTATCTACCCTATGCTCCCCTGGGTAAAAGATGTGCACCTTAGCTGGAGGAGGAATTAGAACTGTCCTAAAACTTTTATGAGAGCTCTAACTGCTGAGCTATTAGATGAAGAAAGAGTTTTTCCTGCAGCTTTTTATAAAAGACAGGTGTACCCTCTGGTTGATGGTAGAAGAAGCCTTTGTATTGGAAGTTGAGACAGTGGGGGCAGCAGTCTCCCTGCAGTGAGGATTTGCTCACTTGGTGTCTGCAGCCTTAAGACATCTCTGCTGCTCTGTGTGAACCTCCTCTCTGCCTAACCCTCCTTCTGCATTGAGGAGGAGCCCTGGGCACCAAACTGGGCCCTGGGGATTGTTTTAAGCCTTGTTTGACTGTGAGTTAGACATTGTGAAGCTCAGTGTCATTGTGCAGAAACCTTTCTGTGAATTCTCTTCCAAAAGCTCATGAGTGCTTTTGAAAGTACTTAATTTTTTTTCCTAAGCCTAATTTTCAAAGGTGATGCAGGAGCCTCTACTGAAAAGGGACTAGAGCTTCATGATGTGCAGACCATCAGTGCTATCCAAAAATAATTCTCAGGTTGTGCTCCAGTGTAACAATTCTCAGTATTACTATGTTATATTCTGACCTCTGCAAGTAGTCTTTATTCTCATATTCCCACTTCAGGCATTGTACCAGTGCCTTTGAGAAAAATTCAGATAAATCAGTAGAAAAATCTGGGTTCTGACTAAATGAAACGTAATTTGAATTTGTCAGAAAACGAAATACTCAGAACATTCCCTTGAAAAACAAGTTTCAGGACAACCCTGTTTTTAGTAGACATGCATAAACCTGGGTGATATTTATGAAGATGTGTAACTCTCCCTGATTGAAAACCTGACTAAGTATCAAAATCTCATTTGTATCTCTAGATGCATAATGTAGCCCAGTTGATATAAGGTCACTGACTACACTCTTTTCCTCTGTCGTTTTAGTAGAGCTGAGATGGATGCAAACTAAGAGTTTACAGGTACTTTTATCAGTGAGAAGGGATAAAAGTGAAAACTGAAAAATGTAGTAAAATGAGTGGTTTATGAAGATGACTGGAATCCAGGAAGTGGCATTTAGTTTTTTATTTATCTGCTGTGCAGTAAATGCCTCTCTCCCTTTATGAAGACTAACCCCTGCCATTCTCCCCTTAGAGACTCCCCTAAGGCCCCAGTGCAGAATGCAGTTCTGGTTGCCTCTTCTGGTTCTTTAATGGTGCATAGAAACTTGGAACAGGAGATGATTTTTCCTTTCTGGGAATGCTCACAGATTAGTATATGGCTGTTCTTCTAGCTTGGGTTTGTTTATTTTATCACATCTTGTAAAAGACCCTGACCAGAAAAGATTAAAAGCTTCCAAATCACTTCTATGGAGAAATAAGTTGAGAAAGCTCAATTTTTAGCTTGTGCAGCATAATTAAACCCACTAATGAGTTAAAACATTAATATAGAAACAACATAGAAGACTTAATTCTCAGTATGGAAGCATCCATCACTCTCTACACCCATAGCTATCTACTCTGTTAGACCCCCTTGAGTTCGAAGCGTGATTTGAAATTGCCCTTCTAAGTCTGTAGCTTAAGCGTCCTTCTTCCTAATGAAACTACAGAGATGTGCCCAAATTAGTTCATCCAGAAATTGCCCTTTCTGGAGTTAAAACAGGAAGGCAGGTAATGCAAAGCTTGCCAATTTTTCTTCTAATCTTTTTTAACAGTCTAGAAGTGTGGCTCTTGGTCCATAAATTAGAACAACTCTGAGAAGTGTTCCAGTAAATGACCAAATGTAAATGCTCATCTGTGAATAAAGCCAGTGGTAGTGTGGACCCATTTAGGGATCCACAGGGCTTCCTGGGGGCAACTGCAGAAATGTATTAATTCTCTTTGTCCTTCCAGTGCATGGAGAACATTCTGCCATTAGTGGGTTCCATAGCACTTTGTGAACTGCACACCAATCCGATCTTTTCTTCTTTTTGGAGAGCCAAATGCTTTAGCTGTTTTCTTGAGCATTTAGAGGTTTTGCTTTCAGAATGTTCATCAATTGCTGCTACTCTAGTTAGACACAGGCAGTACAAACACAAAACTCCCAGTCTTGCTTGGCTGAGCTGGCATAGCAGTGTATGAACTGCTTGCATTGGGAACCTGCTGGGATAAAGAAAGTAGCAGTGACCAAACACTGAAATATCTGGGATTCTGCAGAGGCAGTGGCACTAAAATTGAAAGCATTAAACACAATCTTGCTTAAATATGAAATAGCTGCACACTAACCCCTTCTACTTCCTGGCAAGAATAATAATGCTGCTCTAATTCAGAATGAAATTAAAATCAAACAAAACAAATTCTCTGTAACCAAAAGCAAGTCTGTGGCAGAGATGAGTCAGGACTGAAGTTTTGAAATTATGAGGTGGATTTTATGCAGGAGCCTCTCTCCCTTTCCCTGTTGCCAGGGAGGGTTCATAGGCAACAGACTTAATGGGTTAGGCAGACAACTTGTTGCTGACTAAGTCACGAAGAGCTGACACCTCTTCTGCATCTTGGAAGGCTTGCATGCTCTTTGGATGTTTTAGACCAGTGGCGTGCTTTGAACTCTTTTCCTAAAAGGAATTTTTTCCATAACTTTTTACAAATTTGGAGTAAATTGCTTGCTTATTTGAGTAACGACCTCATTTTGTTCTTTCTGCTTTCTTATAGGTAAAGCACACTATTCTGTTAGCTACAACATTAGCTCCCCCCAGTAGCAGGGAGACCTTGGGTCAGATTCATCAAGAGGGATAACAGATATTTTCAGATATTGCATACTAATGAATAGCTGGATCTTATTCATTATTTATCTACACCAGAAGTTTAATGAATACCTTGAAAGCTATTTATTGAATTCTGTGTTTGTGGACAACAGTACTTCACAAAGTGCAGATCACTGAATACCATGGTCAAGTTTCTGCATGTATGCAGTTAAATATAAAAATTAGTTTGGCTTGTCCTTGGTCATTCTTTTATTTGCTTCAATGCCTTTCTGCAACCACTTAAGCACTTTAGAAGGTGGGCACAGTGTGAATTCAAGACAATCACAAACCAAGGAGCATCTGGATAAAAGCTTAAATACATGCTACTACTTTGTAGTACTACTTTGTAGTGTCATACATGTGGGGAAGAATGAGGACTCTGAAAAAGCTGATGGTTAAATGATTTCTCATATGACTGGCTTCTATCAGGAGACTGCTGCAGCTCCTGGGCTTTGGCAGTGCTGAGGTGGCTCCCAAAATTCTCCAGCAGTAGGTCAAGTCCTGCCTTCTGAAACCCTGAGCATGGAGTCTTGAAGAGCTGGAGCTATTCCTGTTGGGAGTTTGTGGCTCTGGTGGCTTGGGCAGCTCATCTAAACCAGGATGTTGTTTTTTACCAGCAGGAACAGAGCAAGGCAAAAGGGACAGGGCAGGGGGGAAAGGCAGTGAGAGCAGTGGCAGGGCTGTGCTGAACATCCCTGGGTTTGCCAGCTCCCTGGTCTAACCTCCTCAGAGGCTCAAGCAGGTTGCTGCATCTGTGTCACTCTGCCTGACAAGAACAGTGGGATATTGTTTAACTATTTGTGGTTATTTTGATGTCTTGTTTCCTGGTACTGGCAAAACAAGTACTGTAACTTGGCTTAGGCTTCCTTGGAGCTAATTCTGAAAGCATGAAATCATTCCACATATGTTTTCAGCAAGGGGCTTGTTTTGAACCTCTGTGTTGTTTCTTCTGCTCTGCTGATGGTCCAGAAACCCAAGCACCAAGTAGATGCAGTGAGTGGTTTGGTCACACAGTGAATGGCAATTTATTTCAGGGTGAACACAGGGATCATAGAGAGGCTTCTTGTTGTCATGGCTTCTTCTCACTCTTCTCTTGATAGTTCCATAGATGCTGTCAAGGGAACAGAATTGCTATCTGTGACCACTCAAAAAAGACAGCTTAGTTTTCCAACCGTAAAATAGTTTATTATAATTCTGTGACCACTGGTACCACTTAGTTTCTTGAGCTTGAATCAAAACTTCAAAAAGAGGAGACATTTAAAATGAAAAAACTGACAGACCTTATATTTTAGGGTTTTCTTCCCACCCTTTTTTTTTTCCTTGGGAGGAAGCTTTACTAATTTAAAAATATTGTGGTTTAATAGTCCATTTTCAAATCCAGAATATTAAAGACCCTATTCCTGCTATTTATGAGGTCTGAGTTTAGCAAAACACTTAGGCATGTACCATGTAAAGCATTTCATTAGTTTTACTCTTCATTAGTTATGTGCTTTCCCAACCCATACTTCTCTGAGCCCCCAATCTTTTCATGTATAAATATGTGTCAATCCATTGACACTGAGTTTTTTGCTTTCTGGATGTTCTGCTTGCCTGTGGAGTCTGAGGTATACATTCTATTAACTGTGTGTAACCAAAAGGGGCACATAACTCTACTTACCTGGTACAGAAAGTCTTGACTCAATGTGTGGTTGTCCTATGTCTGTGTGTGCAGTCCAGTGTGCACAAATTTGCTCATTTAAACAACCAGTCCGTCTTTGAGTATTAAAAACAATTATGGGCTCTTAAAAAATATTGCTGGAAAGTTTTTATGATCCTTTCAGAACTATCCACCTCCCCCATTCCTTCCTTCTCAGGGGAAAGCATTTGGAGAGTTGGATTCTTAAAAATCTCACATCCCCAGACTGAAGTTCTGCAGAAAAACCTACTGTGGTAATCAGTACGTTCATCTGGGGAAAAAACAGAGCTGAGCTATTTATTTATCTTTAATTATAAGTGGTTAAACAAGGAGAATAGACTTACAGTTCCTACTGAACTTAAAAAGACTCTGATTTGTGCCAACTAAAAATTAATTAGTAAGGAATTTTTAATTTCAGCATCCTAGACCAAGAATCTATTCCTTGATAAAGATGTCCCCATGGAATAGAGTTATGAGATGAGATTAGATGGAATGTAAACTTTATATCACATGAAGCTTCTACTCTGAGCACCAATGCAAAAGGCATTCCTAAATCTTTATTTTTTTTTGGTGTTGGAACATAACCTTAGAACTGACCAGACAGGGGCCCAGCATGCCAGATGAAAGGACACAAGATCCCATAATGAATGTAGCTGGAAGATTTTGAGGTGGAAAAGTATTAAGGGCTTTTTAATCTGAAGTAAGAAATTGCTCTCCTGGATTTGTGAACCTGAAATGATAGAATAGCTAATACCATTCATTTTGGAAAATCATCACATGCTGCTGCTTGTCTCATGTCTGCTTGATGCAGAGGGGCTTAAAGAACTTGTATTACAAACCCTATCAATTGTTTCTTACTCATTAAACCTCTTTCTCTTCATTTTGTTAGATTTTGGCATTTTTTTGAGGTGTGGATATAAGGTAGGGAAGGCTTAAAATTCCCAGTGGAAAACAGGTGATCACTAGATATAAAGTATTTCAGGTTGGCTTTTGTTTTTTTGTGAGAAATATAAATCTTTTGGCTCTCAAAATCTAAACCAATTGATTTCAAACAATTTCCCACACAGATTTTACAACATTGGGGGAAAAAAGAGAGTTTAAAGATATTTGTTAGTAGTAGAGTTTTACATTCAGACAATCAAAAATTCTAAAGTAGAGCTGCTATGTTGTTTTTGCCTGTTTGTATTGATTTATGAAAAGCCACAAACATTAGTAATGAACTTTAAAGTGAACCACTTGTTATTCCTTTGAAAATTCTTCTCTGATCTCTCGGATCCTTATGGTAATTGAAAATCACAATAAAGAACTTGCAGAGCTGTGAGTCTCAGTGGAGGGGAGGCACAGCAGTAGTGTTCACTGGTACATGTCCCAGGAAAATATCAGTGCAGTATAAAGGGCATAGAAAACGTAAAGAAAAATTGTGTTAGTGTAAAGCTAGTGCTGTAAATATTTAATTATTTCCTTCTCTCCTTGAGTTGAAGGCAAATGATTGCCATCGTGCTAAGGTGATAACAAGCACACTGTGAAGTCTGTGTTGAGTACTTTGGGTGAGTAGTGGCAGGCCTGCAGGGATGAAACATGGTGGAAACTGCAAAAAGCATCTGGGAAAAGTCCTGTGGACTTTGTTAATATGTCCATAGGGTAACATTGCCATGAAGCATGTGGGAAAAAAAAACCCTCTTTTTTGTAAGCAGGCTGATTTTCATGTTAGTTATTCACCACCTAGGATTTTACTTTCATAAATTCTTTTTTTTAAATCTTTGATAGTTTTGCCTGAGTTTCTGCTTTATGTAATTTACAAATGGTGGTTAAATCTCTACAATAGCAACAAGGATTGCCATGAGAAATTATGAAAGGATCCTACATGTTGTGGAAGGTAGTAAAGAGAGAAAGAAATGTAACACAAAATTTACTATAAGTGGCAAGCTGAAATGGAAGAGTACTCTAAGAATCTACTGAGTACAGCAGGTTTTACTTTTGCTTTAAACTTCAAAATAACTGTGTGGGTTATCATGAAGTCTCCCAGTCACAAGATTCAAACCTCAAGTACTAAAACAAACTTTGTGTAGGAAAGAGCTTTCTATTTTTACATGAAACCTGTAAGGCAATTTTTTTCTAAATGAGACCATGTAGTGCAAATACATTTGTGAGGATATTTTACGTAGCCTGTTCTTGCTTTTACATGATGGCTTTCTGTTAAAGCAAAATGATGAATCTTTCAAAAAGGAAAAGAGGAGAGATGCATTAGCAGTCTCAGTTAGGGCTGCATTCACAGGCCTGGGGAGATTCAGAAACTGAGAGCTGGGATTTTTCATTGCCAGCCTTGCTTAGGCTGAAATTTGATTTGAGGCTGGTTGGGGCTCCTGGTTTGAGATACTGAGAGTCTCTCGTGGCTGTGCCTGAGCAACCTGTGTGCATTGGTGTACTGGGTCATGTGGAAGAATCCCCATGTTCACTGTGCAAAGGCAACCAGAGAGCTCTCCAGAGCTGTACCCAAAATGGAGTGAATTTTCCGCTAGAAAAATCCATGGTTGGGTCAATTTCATCAACTCTAATTTCTGATTGATTTATTCAATTCAAGGAGAAGAAACTGGAGAATATGCAAGACCAATATAAAAATACTATTTTTTAAATGTGTTTCAGATATTTGCTTTAGGTTTTGTTGGTTTTGTTTGTTTTTTTTTTCAGAAAATATTGTTTTACTTTGAAACATATCTCAGCATCATTTTTATAAGCAACTCAAATCAAGGCACAAAACACATCTTTTAATTTCAGGTCTAATTAAATATTTTGTTTGGTTACTTATTATAAGGTACTTATTTTTCATCAGCTGAAAAAAAGCTGAAAAAATGGCAAGGCTTATTTTGGGTTTCAGTGCTTTATAGAACATGAAGACAACATTAACAACAACCAAATTTGTTTTTACGGTATTAGAACTGTCAGTTGTGAACACTAAATAGTTCTGCCCTCCTCCCTCTCATCTCCAAACACAGAGAAAAAACAGATCTCTTCTGTCTTAGTATGCTTTGTTCCATTAACATGCTGAAATATATTCACTATGAAATTCCTCTTCCAAGGATTCTTTTTTCAGCATAATACTTGAAGCTTCATATTAATCTTTCTAGTCTGTATAAAATATATAAATTTTTTGACTTACTGTTATAAAAGACACAAGCTGTTCTATTGTGGAGCTTGAAGCTCTCCAAGAGTTAAAGCAGGCAGCAGAATATATGTTTTCTTTAATACAAGTTGACCTTTGCATGCAGTAGACAGCTTTCAATTTTCCTTGAAATAAAAATCTTTTACTAGATACAGTGTTTAAATAAATCAAATGAGGTTTCAAATTATGTAAAACCTGATCATTTAAAATAAAATTACTACTTTCACTTCTGCATTTCAGCATAATTCAGTTTTAATGCTCATCTAAGCTGTAATGTCTCTGCTGTGTATTTGGGCTGCTTGATTATACCGATGGGTTGTGTAATTTTTTTGCTACATGTACAATGAAGGTACTTTTTGTGTTTCTAAGCTAGAAGATCAAGTTCTGTGACCTGGAGAAAAAGAAGGCAAATCAGAATGGGTACAGGTGCAGCTCCTTGCTGTTGCAATGGGAAACCTGGGAGAGCTTTCCAGCACCTGTCTAGGACGTCTGTGAGATGGCCACCTTGGCAGTGGGAAGGGGCAGGTAGTTTGTACAATAACTTCCCCACCTTTTGGAAGGTGTGCTGGTGGGAATGGTGGGGTTACTGGTGGGAATTCATTGGGAGAATGACAGAGATGTATGAAGGCATGTACAAAATTATCATCGAGACAACAGGAATATTTTTCTAATCAAGGACAACCTATTTTTTTCTCCTTGCTTTAACCTATTATTACTTTTAGAGAGGCACATCTTTTTGCACAAGTGTGAGTTATCAGTCCGCAATTATGGATGAATTATATAATAAACGTGGCATTTGAGGAAACAGCTCTTGAGTAAAAACACAGTTAAGAAGGTAGTACTGAAGCAAGAGCTAATTAGAAATCAACCACACCCACTCTGGTCTGAAGTGATCCAAGGTTTCAGAAATGGCATCTCGTTTACTGATCTTCACTAAAAAATCTTCCATTTTCTTGAGAACAGAAATGTATCTCTGGATCAGATTTTTCTCTTCCCTTCAGCTCTCCAGAGAATATGGGCAGGCTGAGTTGCTCCTCTAATTCAATTAGCTTACCTCTGTGGGAGGAAGAAGTTGTCTGCAAGCGTATGGAAAGCGAGGAAAGTCTTCATCTGGCTAAAGGAAATTATTCAATAATTTTTTTAACTATCTGCAAGAAAACAGCATCAAAACCAGCCTACTGAGAGAGGTGAATATGTCTGGGCCTTTTACCTTAATGCACTCACAGAAAATCTTGAATTTTTAAAAACTGACCTGTGCTACTCTTTAAATCAGAAGATGCTGATCGTGGACATTGTGCTGTACAGATAAGCACAAAGGATTCTTTCCTTTGTATGTTGTGTGCTTCTCCACTTTCTTTCAGAAACAGAAAATCCAATAAGGAATGAATCCAAATGACAGGAGAGGAAAGTGGAAATAGAGGCTTAACAAACAATGAAAAGCAGCTCTTAGTTTACACGATGAGTTTACAGCAGGAAGAAGGAGATTCCACTGAATCTGTGCTTTGCTAGCTGGTTAACAAATGTTCCTCAGTCTTTAAAACAAACAAAATTATGTCTGTGAGTGCAAATTCCAGCTGAACTGTTTGATGTGCTTTCCACTTTGCTTAGAGATAAAGGTTGTGGGAAAGGGTCCACTGAAGCTGCATCCAGTCTAAGTGCCTCCAGCACAGTTGTCTTGTTTCTTCCCTATTAGTTTTTATTTTGTTTTCATCTAGGATATGAGAGAATGCTGTTCAGGTATTATATTAAATTATTTTAATTTAATTAATGCCAAATATTCAGGTTCCATACCTGTAGTTTACCAGTCTGCCTGTTTTTGCTGAAGCTTAATGGGTTGCATAACTTTGAGGAGGTTGCTGTATGTGTTTCCAGTGGAAGCAGTTTCTTGTCCTACTGTAAAATTTAATTAACTAAAGTTTTGTAAACCATTAAAAGATACGCCACAGAATGCAATTACAAAGAACAGATGTATGTATTTTAAACTCTTCTTTGAATATTGGTATATAGGCACGACGACATCAGAACTGTACTGAAGACCTGGTTGGTATCCTATGCCGTGCTTGACTCTGATACTTGCTCTTCTAAATGTCTTTAGTCTATGATTTTTTAAATTTCTTTTTTCCTGCAAAGACATCAAAACCACAGGGATGTGTCCAATGGAAGTACAAGTGCCTTACTCTTAGCAGGTTGTTGTAGAGGAGGAACAGCTGCAACTCTGCCACGTTGTTCAAGCTTTGCCTTCGTGGTTATCCATCTCTGCATCAGTCTGTTCTGTACAACTGCTAGACTGGAGCTAACAAAGCGTCCCAGGAAGGCTTGACATGTTTGACATGCCTTGACATGCCTTGACATGACAAGTCCCCTTTGACATGTGTGGTGTGATCAGGGGTAGCCCAGACCCCCGAACGTGGGCTGTTAAGAGTCTAGATGATGCTCTTAGTCTTAGGATTTAGTTTTAGTCCTGTCCTTTGAGGAGCAGGGAGTTGGACTCGGTGATCCTTATGGGTCCCTTCCAACTTGAGATGTTCTGTGGTTGCATGTAACTCCTGGGTCAGGAATGTACTTTGGCATTCTTTTTGGAGGGAGGTATTTGAACAGCTGGATTAGTTACCTGTGTAGAAGACCCTTAGTGACTCAGGTGCAAAGCAGGCCTGGACATTAATAGGCAGTGAAGGCTGGCAGAATGGTGTGGTGCTGTTCTTGTGTGAGCTGTGGTTTTGGTGCACAGATCTCTGTGCTCTCTGCCTCGTGCCTGTCCTGCCTAAGAATTGCCTGCTGTGTGTCTGGTGGCTGTGTGCATTACGCCTCTTCTGCTACTTCCTCTGCCACAGAAAAAGTGTCCAGATGATCTTTATACCTCCTCTATTTCAGAGTCACGTAAGATTTACATGACTTTTTAAATTAGTATTTTTAAAATTATTAATCATTGTATCTACATGAAGTCAGCTAAGTCAATAGGAGATGTTTGGTGATACTTGTCCCTTTTTGTTCCATTACTGATATTTCTGGTAGGATCTGTTACAGGTAATACCTGCAGCAATTTCTAAAGCCCTCTTTCATCTAACTAAACATTTATCCTCAAGTTTCTCAGCATACCTGTCTTTGCTGCTAATACCATCTCACTTGTTGGAACAAGCTTAGTGATCAAAGTTAATGAACCATCTTGGTAGGGATTGGAAGCTAGAAATAGACTGAAGAACGAGGAAGACCTTTTCTATGCCCAGGGAATGTCTTAGCAGAACAGATTCATGGAGAGGGAGCTTTGGACTAAAGTTGTGATGGTTTTCATCCATTATATAAAACTCAAGTGAACTGTCACCCTATTTCCTTTGCTCATTGTGCTTTCATTTTGTGGGCACCCTCTCTTTTTTGCTAGAAAAAAGCAGCTTTGTCTTTTTGCTTGTGTAGGTGTTCCTAGATTGTGGCCTCTACAAACATGCTACAAATTTGTCCTGCTTTAGCTGGTTCTAATTGCTGGTGATTTATGAGAGAGATGTTGTGAAACAACATAAAATTATTTTTTCTTCTCCATTAATTCAGATGTTCTAAACATTTGGGCTTACTCCTGTGATTTCCCCTCCTTCACAATTTACTTTGAAAACCAAAGCTCTACTGTGTTGTCCTATTGTAGCCTTCAGTGTTTCCTTCTCCTTTCTCTTCTAAGTAAATTGAAAAACTGCTTAGGTTTAGAAAATAGGGGAAAAGATGCACTAAATGACAATTGTGTAACAAAGGTAGGTGTACAAAATATCAGCAGCCTTTAACAGATAAAAGGAGAAAAAACCCACTCTACACTCTGATACTTTGAAGTAGCTGCAATACTAAAATCAGTCCTGCAAAACACTCACGTGAATAGTCCTTACTCTTGCAAGGACTCCAATTGTTCCCAGCACTGGTGAAAGGCAGTGGTCTGGCAGCTTTGAGGAATGAAGTTCTTTTTTTTATTAGCTGGGCAAGTTTCCCAACACACACTGCCTGCTAAAACCCTGATCTGAAGAGGGAAGGATAAGCTTTCTCCCGGGCTAACAGGCAGTTTGGTTTCTACAGATCGCCTAATTCTTACTTGTGTTTGGAGGCTGCCAATTAGCAAAAAGTAAAGGGAGAGACAATGCAGGAAATTGCAGCTCTAATCCACCAAACTTGCATCAGAGAAGGACCACCTTGCTGCTCTCTGCAGATTCTGGAGAGGCTATGCCCAAAGCCTGTGCCCCCTGCCTGTGCCAGTGTATGTTCCAGGGATGCTCACGGTCTCCACGTTAGTCCTGGGGAGCAACCTGTGCTCCTGCTGCCCTCGTCCACTTTTGCTTTCCTTCTCAGGCTGCTCTCTAGGAACAGCTTCCATCCAGCTTGAGACCTTTTACTTGATGCTGGTGAAAAACCTGGTGGCCTTTTGTGTCTATAGCCTGTGTGCTCCCAGGCCTGCCCTAACCCAGGAGTTAACCACAAAGAACAAGACCTGGTTTACTCAGTGGGCAAGGTCTGTAAGCCCAGCTCTGACCACCTCAAATTTATTCATGCTCTGAAAGTGAATCAAGAATAATTTTTTAATGCTACTCTGTCTTCTGCAATCGTTGCCCATTCCTCTCAGATGGAAGCAGACAACAGGTAATCAGAACTATTGTGGTGTTTGTTTTCCAGACACATGTAATTGGAACTTCAGGACTTGTAAATCAACTGATCCAAGATTCTACCCTTCCACCAAAAGAACTATCAGCAGTGCGAGATGTAATCCAATTTGTGGAGAGGCTCCAGGGGCAGGTAGGACTCATGGTACATTTCACAGCCGTTTGAGCAGACACCATGTGTGGGAGAGCAGTGCAGTACTGGTGATTATACTGCAGAATGTGGAATTATCCAGGGTTTATCCAAAAGTTTCATCAGGTACCAGCACCAGCAATGTTGAAAGCTGTAGCAGCAGTCCTGGTTGGCAGAAGGTGGCATATCAGCTGCTTGCACATGATCCAGTGCCATTTGGAAAAAGCTTGAACCGCTTTCAGTAAAAATATCATGATTTGGTCTACTCGGGATATGCTTCTAGTCAGATCAGTCAAAGCAGGCAGCTTTAGCACCTTCTGTGCACGAGGCAGTAGGGCTGCATGAAACATGGCCTCTGTTGTACAGGAGCGATGTGTTCTCCAGGGTGTGTTTGTGGCAGCTGTTACTGGATTTTAACATCAGGTAGTGGGCAAGGAATTGACCATTACTGAGACTGTGAACTGCACAAGGGTGCTTCCAGAAGTCAGACCAGATCTGGAGGTTTTCTGGCACCTTGCTGTTTACCTTTTGTTCTATGTCAAAGCGCACTTCATTGAAAGAGAGGTATTGTCTGAAATGTTGCCTTCTCCGGCTGCGTGGCTGCTAAACATGTGGGTCTTGAGACGCTTAATACAGCTGGCATCTTCTGATGCGGCTTCAGCTGAAGCAGACATGGGGGAGGGAAGACAGCCCTGCGTGGAAGCTCTTCCCGCTGGTACCGGGGCTGCAGAAGGGAGCTCCTCGCGGGCCCGCTGGCCCTTTTGGCCGGGCCCCACCATCGCGCCGAGCCGTCGGGTGCCGGCCCGGGCGGAGGTCGGGCTGGCTCCCCGCCCGCCCTGGGCAATGGCAGCACCTTCTGTGGCCCCGGCCCCGCTCGGGGGCCGCAGGGACCCCGCGGCCGCCGCCCCTCCCGGAGCCGCACGCTGCCTCGGCGGGCGCGGCTCCCGCAGCCGGGCCG
>WAAE01000663.1:22905-154232 GCA_013400495.1 Nicator chloris
CCCGCAGCCGGGCCGGGGCCGCGCCGGAGGGCGGCGGTGCCGGGCGAGGGGCGCGGGGCTGGCGGCGGAGCGCGGGGGGTGCGGGGGCGGGGGGGTGTGCAGCTCTCGCTAGCGCTGCTTGTGGTCACAGCTAGGCAAGCTCACATCCCATCTGGATCACGCTCGCTCTCTCCCTTCTGCTTTCCTACCATAGAGTTGCGCTGGAAACAGAAGATAGAGGGAGTGTAGGAGCTCGCCATCTCCAAGCGATCTACATTGGGAAAAACATGGAGTCGGCTCCGGCAGCCCCCGATCCAGCAGCCAGTGAGCCGGGCAGCAGCGTCTCCGAGGCGGCCGCCGGCGCCAGGGACACCCCGGTGAACCTGGAGCCTGCCCGGAAAAGCGATGCGCCGGCTCCTGTCCGCAGGCAGAGCTACTCCAGCAGCAGCAGCAGCAGCGGTAGGGAGACTTGGGGAAGGGGGAGGGGGCCGGGGGAGTGGGATCGGGGGGTGGGTGGGAATAGGAAGAGGGGGGTAAGAGAGAAAGGGGAAATGCAGCAATTTAATCCCCTGGTTTATTGCTCGTGCTTGTTGAAGCCGCGCACGCAAACAAGCCGGGCTTCTACCCCCTGCAAAACCTTGCAAACTTTTATAGCTTCTTTTAATTGCTGCAGGAGGAGGGACAAATGCAATGAAAATATTGAGCGGTGTTTGGTGCTTTCCTATCTCTCTCGTTTATTACCTGTGGTATCCGGATGGGTACTGTGCCCCTGAAATTACATAATTTTATAAATATATAAAGCAACAGCGGGAGTATTGGGATTCAAGGGAACAAACTTTTAAAGCTGCAGTGTCCTTCCTCCCCCCCTTTTTTCTCCCCCTCGTCTGTCTCCTTTTGACAGTTTCTCAACTGGTGTGCTGTGGCTTGTTGTGAATGGGGGATCTGTGATTAAACAGGAGATTTGCGGTTTGCGGGTGACTTATTCACTCTGTTGCGCGCTGTTTTCCCTTAATTCATTTAAGTGTATCTTAAAAATTATTTCATCTCGGAGCGGATGATCTCGTAAGTGCTGTTGTTGAACGTGCACAACTTCGCAGAGGGTCTCCGTGCGCCCGGGGACTGTCTTACCGCTCCCCGCCGGCCCCCGAATAAAACGCTGCAAACAAACGAGCCCCCTTTTCTGCCGCCAGCTGTCAAAGCCCTGTCCTGCCTCAGGTTGCGTCTCGGAGCCGTGCGGGTCAGCTCTGAAGGTGCTCAGGGCGGTTGAAGTTTGGCGTCAGCCGCGGTAGCGCCCGAGCCGCGCCGGCGGCGGGAGAGCTGCGCGCTGCCGGGCGGAGCGGTGCGGAGCCCTGAGGGGCCGTGAGGGGCGGGCTGCTCCCGCCGCGGGCGCGGACACGGGCCCGGCTTCAAACGCCGCCGGAGTTTGCCGAGACGTGCGAGAGGGAGGAGGCTGCGGCTTTAATTACTTGTAAATAATTTATGAAGCGTTGCTCCTACAAGAGGGGGAGCGCGCTAGAGAGGCTTCGCTCGGTAAAATCCCTCGGTGATGGGTAAAAATGAATTAAATAACGCTATGTAATAATACACACGGCTGTTGAAAGAAATGACAGGCGGAGAAAAGTACGTGCCCGGCGGGAGCGCAGCCCCCTCGGCGGCCGCCAGCGAGGCTGGGGCAGCGATGCCCGGCCGCCGGCGGTGGGGAGACAGTCTCTCCTCGGACGGAGGGGGTTCGGGTTGTAGGTTGGAATATGGCTGATCATGTGTTGGCTTGTGTTTTACAGTATTTTTCCCCTTTTGGCCACACCCCCCCTTCCTAGGCAGCTTCCCACTCAGGGAATCCGCGTACAGTAAAAGCCATCGAGATGACACACGCCGAAACATTTAATTAGAGGCGATTTGCGAGCAGGGAGCGCGCCGTTCGGCGGATGCCGAGGCGAGGAGGAGCGGGCTCGGCCGGAGGAGGCCGGGTGGCCACGGGCGTGTGCGCAGGGAGCGTTTGGCTGCGCGGGGTATATTTAGAGCTTGCGAGAGTGGATTTGGAATGCAAGCGCCTTATGTAACGAGGTTAATCAGAAACACTGGAGAAAATTTCCTTAATTTGTCGGGGAGTTTTCTGGATGTTTGCGGAGCCGGCCGTAGTTGGCGGGTGTTACACAACGCCCCCCCCTCCCGGCTCTCCGGCCCAGCGCTCCGGCGGCGCGGGCAGATGGTGCTGCCGGGGAGCGGGGCCGGCGGGAGGGAGCCGGCAGCCGGCTACGCCGCGTTTGGGGAGGGGGGCAACTTTGGGATCCCATCAATTATGTAACACTCGGCTGTCGCTTCTGTATGGACGCGAAAAGGAGAGGGGGGTGCTGGGAAGCCCGGGCGGCTCCGGCGGTGAGGCTGTTTTCTTGGCGGTCCCGAATTGTTTGGGCTCTGGTACTGCTAACCCGCTGACCCACATGTCCCTCCTCCCCCGGGCCTCGCTGGGGAAGGGGAAGGAGCCGGGGGCCAGGCACTCCAGGCACACGCCGCCACTCGCCCGGGCTCCCAGTGGCCGCACGCAGGCAGGCACTGCGTTATGTAACAGTCTGAGTGGGAAAGCGAAGGTCAGTGATGGAGGCATCCCCGGCAACACAATGGCCAGAGCCCTGCGCGCTGGGGCTTTGCAGGCTGTAAAGCGGAATAAAGCTCGCGGCAGGAATTGGCGTGTGGTTTGGAAGGGCTTGGGAAGGGAGAGGGGAGAAGGAAAAGGAGAGTGGCGGGGATTTGAGGGGGAAAAAAAAAAGTGTTTGGGTTTTTTTGGGTGATGTAATGGAGTTGGCAGAAAATACAAGTCTACTCCTAGAGTGCAAACAGTAAGAGAATTGTAGCTGGGATTCTGTGCGAATGTTGCATAAATTAGTGTATTGGAAGTAAATTGACCTATACAATACATAGCAACTGATTGTGCCTTTCTAATAGTTAAAACCTGGAGATACAGAACCACACAGGCAAACATGACAATGACATTTTGGCCTCCTTGAAGTCAGGACTTGATGGATGGATTAGGTGTAGGGGTCCCTGTAGACTTGTAGGTTTGGCGTTTTTTAAATTTTTTTTTTTTAAGCTGTTGGAATAGCACTTGATTTCTCACCTTTTTTGTTTTTAATGGAGTCCTTTATATCTTATGGCAACAATGTGACCTTAATGTGTGACTTGTATAGGTGAAATTGTTTTTAGAACTGTTACCGTATAAGCTCATATGTTCAGCTGTGCATTGAGTTCAAAAATTTACTTGTTTGGGTCACAATTCTGCCATGTGTTGTAAGCAGGCAGCTCTGGACTCTGATGTGAGCTGTGGGGAGGATAGATACAAATACATATATATTAAGGTACATACACACATTTATACACCTCTCTAACTGTAAAAATCCTTATTTTTGACTTGGCAAACACTACAAATATTTGCTTCATATCCTTAATTTTCATAGCTGCACATGCTGCAAAGCTGCTTTGATAATGTCAGGGTTTATAATAACCAGTGTACATAAGGAATGAAGAAAACAAAATTAAAGAGAGGACAGGTGATGGAGAGGTGGAGAAAGTTTGCTGTGGAATAAATTCTTAAGTGAAGCTTTAGTTATTATAGTATTATAATGTCAAAATGCTTTATTGCTTGATATGCAGACCTGTCTGTACCGCCAGATCCTTACCTAACCTGGTTTATATTTTGCGGAGGTTATGCTGGTTTTGTTGCTGTGTAGAATACTTAACTTAAAACGTAATTTCTGAGTTACCAAAAGCACTTTTCGAATGCGGAGTTGTTACGTGATATATTTAGCATATAGGGGCATGCATGCATACTTGCATGCTTCAAAAAATTCCCTGCAGTCGGATATTAAAACTGATTGTTAGGAAATTGTCACCATACTGGAAAAAGCAGGAAATGGATAAAAAGCCTGGTCTTCCCCCAGAGGGATGTTTTTACTGCTGACAGTAGTTGTTAAAATTTTCTGAAGACCAGTCACTGACCAGCAGGTTGAATTTCAGTCTGTGTGTGTGTGTGTTCTGCAACAAGGGTTTGTGGTTTGCCATGCTTGGTAGAAGGAATGCTTCCCTCGCCAGTTCTGGCCCTGGACTGTGGCTTTTATTGACATTCATTTTGCTCTGCAGGCTTTGACGTCCATGGAGTTCTACCCATGCTGCAGTCTAAGGCTTAATATTCTATTGGTCCCTCTAGAAATAGTAGTAATTGAATACACTCTATTTTAGTAGAGAACTACTGTCTCATTAAAAAGCCAAGTACATAAAAAGCTTTTAAATCTGCTAAAAATGCTTAGTTTGTTTGCAACTGAGCTCTTGGTCTCAGAGGTAAGTCAAGAGAAGATGTCTTGCTAAAAAATATTTAAGACAGCTCTTACATCATTGAACGATGCTATGTGCAAAGTTTCTATGATGCTTAATATTCAGTAATTGAAAACTGCAGCTGTGTAGATTCTTCTTTTCTTGCTGTTGAGGTTCTGAGTGTATTTGTTTTCCAGAACCCTTTGGAATTTTTTATCATGTTGTCTATTTATCCTGATCCTGTCTCTACTCGTAGATTGTGGCATGTTGCTTTTGTGCTTTTTTTATTAATTGGGTGATGCTCCACAAGTAGGGATGTAACATCATTAATAATTACAATAATAGGTTTGTAGTGTTCTTTTCTTTAGAAATACTTTTTTTTTCCCCCCTAGATTTTATACATTTCTGGATTTAGACTATTCTAGAGAGCATAGCCACAATACAGAACTTTGCGTGTTATTTTCAGGAGGACTCTCTGAATTTTGTAAATTTGGATGCTTTCTGTAGATTCTTTGGGTTGCCTTTACCATCATTGAGGACTACTCTGCATGCACCGCTGATTTAGTCCTATTTTGGTAGATGAAATGTGCATTGAATCCTTTAAAGTACAGCGTTGTTTTAAACGATTGTGGCATAGGAGCAATAATAGCAGCAGTATGTTGTTCTCCTAGGAACAATGCAGTTCTCTTATTTCAATAAACCCTAACCTATTCTCTTATTTGATTTGCTTGAGAAACATCTCAGGAGCTCATAAAACAGTATGTAAATACTGTTATCGTTCAACCAAATGCTGTAATTTTACTAAATAAAGAACATATTTTGTAATGGAGATTAACGGGCTGTGTGACAATTTTGGTTTTGGGTATAGCACTGCGTCTGAATGGAAAGGGCAATTTCAGCTTTGGGACGTTGTCTTTTTTTCTTTTTTCCTTCTGATATTTGTTTCTAAGCTACAAAAATATGTGTTGAGGAAAATCTGAAATGACTCAGTCAATTTTATTGGATTTCATCTGAGAGCTATCCCAGTAAAAGGGGAAAAAACCAACCTTGTTTTAAATAACTGTGATATCTGTATCACTCTTGAAATTAATTTGTGAATAAGTATCCATTCTTTACTGAAATATTTTTAAGAGTGTGTTTTCAGTGACAGGCAGTTGTAGGAACAGACATGAAAAAAATGAAAAAAATTAAAATTCGGAGTATATTTCAATGCACTGGCAAGTGTGGGTGCTGTGCAGTTGGGGATTGTTTCCAGGCTCTGTGCTTCTGGCTGCTGCTCGGGGAGCAAAGGGGCTGCAGTGGCAGCTGCAGCTGCTGTCACACAGCTGTAGAAGGCAGGGACAGGGAAAGGGGAACGCTGGGCCCAGGTAGTTTACAGGAGCTGTCAAAATGCAACAATGCGCTTGCCTCAGGGCCTTCCATGCCCGTGCAGCACGGCAGTTGTCACCCCTCAGCTGTCTGTCCATCCTAGACCTTTTGGCCAGAGGCTGCCTGTCATCCCTGGGCCTTTGGGTGTGATGCTGGAGTGGGGAGCAGAGTCTGCTTCTCAAGAGAAGCTGGGTTATATTTCTCTGTCACACTTTTACCTGGACCTGAGCTTGCTGTGGAGATTCTGTAGTTTTCTGTGGCTTTGGCAGAAGAGCATGTTCTGGTGGGTAAAGTGTTGAAGAAACTTCCTGAATGTGTGGATGCATCCACTCTTCATATGCAGATTTCTGCTGTCTAGTTTTCTTTGACTCTTTTTTCAAGTATCTTGTGTTACACCTATTGCTGAGGCTGTCTTTGTAGCCCTGATAATCACTTCTGGAGGTGTACTTTACCGAGCTGTTGGTTTTATGTGTGCTCACAGCTGGCAGACAGGTCACACATCCTTACCTGCATGGATTCTTACAGATCTGTGGAGGAGGGCCCTGCAGAGCAGAGTCTGAATCCCCTGCTGTCGCTAGATCCGTGGTGCACGTTTGGTGTCAGAAACAGATCACACTTTGTTTTTAGGGTTGTTACGGATGTTTTTTGGTCCCAGTGTTCTGATAGGAGACTCCTCTACAGCTTTGTTGTCTGATGATTAGAAACCTTTTCACTTCTAAGTAACTGTGTTCATGATCAGTTAGCTCACTTGCTTCTTTAAATGTTTTCTATAAAGGCTCCTTGGACTGAAAATGAAGAAGAGCCTGGTATTTTGTTTTGTGGTAGCTGAACCAAGAGTGAGCTCTGTTCTATGACTCACAGTTTAGCACTTCAGCATATCTGTTGTAGATGGTCTGTGCCGATAGAAACATGAGAACAGCTTGGGCTGTGTGTCATGAGGAGTTAATTGTCTAATTTCTTGAATGTAAAGGTTGTGAATTATTCTTCACACCGTTATCTGAAGTCTCATCTAGGTACGTTTCATTCTTGGCAACAACTGAGCTCTTCAGAGACTAAGTGTATTGGGGTGTGTATTTTCATGAAGAAATTGTGGGGCTTATTTTACAGCAGTTTAATCTTAGAGTTTAGCCTCATTGCACTGTTCATTTGGAAGGATCCCCAGGTGTTTTAAACACTATTGGGAACCATTTTGCTTATTAGTGAAATCCAGCCACTTCTTGTGTGGAATCTGACAGCTGTTTAATGGTGCTCAGCCATGCTAAGCAGATCAGAACGGAAAGTGAAGAATACCATACCTGATTGAAACACTCAGAGGGATTTTGGATACAGATAATATAATTATCTGCATTGGAATTGGGTCAAACAGCTCTATTCCTGTAGAAAATTACTAGATATTTTCAGTGACAGTGTATGGTCAAGAAATTGGTTTGAAATACCTTCCTGAAAATGATACCCCCAGCAGTGAGATAATTGAAGATCCTGCTGCTTACCCTATTGTGATCACCAGTTGCAGAATGATCAATGTTTTCAGGTGTTTCTGGATGCATTAATTGTTTGCTTCCATGCTGGTATGTGAAATCTTATAAACCAGGGGAGATGCCTGGGATGTTGCAGGTCTTGCTTTGTAAAGCAAATTTCTTTATGGTGAATTCCTTAAATAGTGAGTTGCTGTCTGTGAAATGTGCTCATATTCACAGAGGTTTTAAAAATGGTTCTAGGGGATCTCTTGACACTAAGCCAGTAGGGACTGGGGGAGGTGGGTGTCAAGCCTTGTCTTGTGAGGATATTGGTGACTGTGGGGAAAATACAGCTCTTTTCTAGTTGTCTTCAATTTCACTTCCCATATCATCTAGCAGAACAGAGTATAAACAGAAGATCTGCAGAGGAACAGAAGTCAAAATTCGTGATCAACTGAATGTACATAAATGTCCTAGTAATAATGACCAACTGCAGAGTCTTTCATTTGTAATTTAATCTAATAATTTCCATGCACTTCTACAGGAACCCACTATGAAGCTGGCAGCTTCTGAGAAATTGCTGCGCTGTTACAAACAGCATTTGAGCTGGCATTATAACAGCATGATAGATTGTGAGATGGAGAACAAAGTTAGTGTGGAAACTGAGCTGAGAGAAATTGCCAGCAGAATGTGAGAAAGCAGAGTTGGATTATGATAACCTCCCTTGTAGAATCAAATTAAACCATTTCTAAAGGCTTTGTTGATTTTTAGTTGGTAGTTGTACTATGTATTTACTTCACATGGGTGCAGGAGATTAATGAGGCAGGTGTAGTGATCATGGGGTGAAAAACTGTGGTGCTGCTGTTCTTTTTAAATGTTTCATTTCATACAGACTGTGGGGTATGTACAGCATTAATTAACAATATGTCTGTGTGCTTTAGTTCTGCAACTGTTCAAATGTATTGAAGTATTTAATACGCAGAGGCAATGGAAATTATAACTCCTAGAAGGAGGTTGGACAGAGAACCCCCTCTCCCTTTTATTTATTTTTAAAATTTTACTACCCTTACAAATATCTTTAAAAATGGCATGCTTTTCCAAAGAGGTGGTTTGTGAATATATGGCCGGGAACTTGGCAATTAGTTTTGACAATATGGCTGAAAGAAGACACAAGGAAAAATAAAAATCAAACTTCAGAGGTAGACCATATAGCAAAATGCTGTTGAGTGTGCATCCAATGGCATTCCCAGCTCCTGACCTGTGAGAGAGGAGTTTTTTCCATCGTTCTACAGAAGTGTATGGCGTGCACTTCTGAAGTAAATATATATGCAAAACTGTAGACACCATGGGGAAGATGTAAATTATGTATTAGTAGAGCTTGGCCTGACTGTTTTGGCGCAGAAGCAAGGTCTGTTAGATACAGTCAAGGATAAAACCAAGGCCAAGACTTGTGAAATACTGATTATAGGGTTTATTTTATTCCTGTAGTGGGATTACGAGAATACTTTAAAGCAGGATTTCCCCTCCTAGTTTCTCTTCAAATCTAGAGGCGGGAAAGAATGCCTCTTATGAACTAATAGATGATTTTGCCAAAGTCTGTACCAAATGTAAATCAGAGGCCTTTGCTGTATTGCATCTTTTAACTAAGGGCAGAAAGGTAAGGTTTAAACTATTTCTTTGTAAGAAATCTTGAAATTTGATAAGATAGGCTGAAGTGCACCTTTTTTTAATACTTGACTGGAAGCAAAAAACCTGTCAGCCTAAAGCATCTCCTAAATCCTGTATATATTTAAAAAATAAAATAAAATAAAACCCATCTCAAAGGAAACTAAGGCATATCAAAAACCTCTCTCTGTGTCCTGATTCATTTGTGTAATCTTCAAGAGGAGTTTTGTTAGTCACTTGTGTTGTCATTATAGAAGTTAGGACAGGGTCCTTTGCTGCCTGGGCTGTTAGAGAGGCCTTTCAAAAATTCTAATGAAGTATACTCAACTGTGGGCATCTTGTGTGGAGTCAGAGTGCTTCTGAGATAATACATAAAAGTCTGAGCACAAAAGCAACTCCTGCCAGGACTGCTGCTTGGAGGGATAATGGACAAAGCAATGTATAGTGGTGGTGTGCTTTCAGTCCCTTAGCAATCTTGCCAATCCATCTATAGCCAGACAGGCTTTACAGTTGGAGAGTCTTTAAAAAAACAAACCACTAAGTTCTTTCTAGAGACTTCATTTCCACTCAACAGTCTTAATGATTGCAATTTTCTGCTGGAATCAGGCGTATTTTTTAGAAATGATCTGATTTTCATGAGTGTGAATCTGCCAGAGATCAGATTAGGTCCTATGTTGGCAGCATGAAAGCCACCCTTGACTATTAAAAGTGTTCTGCTCTACTGGCAGAAGTCTGGATCCTGTGACAGTTTCTGGGTGTGCTTAATACTAAGCATTGTGGATAATTCTGTTGGTGTCAGTGATAGGACTTCAGTGTAGGGTAAAACTAGGGCTGCATGTGTAGTACAGATCAAGAGAGAGCTGCAAGTAATCAAGAATTGCACTGGAACATGGTTTAAGAAAAAATTTTAGCACCAATGAAAATGATAAAAGATGAATTAACTGTAGTTTTCACGGTAGGCAGGGCTGGATGAGCAGTTGTAATTATTTTGGCAGATACATTGTTACCCTGCTATAATTTTGCTTTCGGGATCATACTGTGGCTTCATTGCTGGAGGAGAATTTGTATCCCTACTTCAGAACAGCTGTTAGGAGATGAGCAGGAATTTCCTCAGGTAGAGAACCTGAGTTGCACTTGTCTGTTGCTGTATATGGAGTGTGTTTGCTAAGTTTACTAAAGGTTTTACTTTGTAGCCACTGATGTCTTAGCTCTATTCTTATAACAGTCAAAAACTCTTTTTTGTTTTGTGATGGAAAAAAATGAAGGGCAAGGTGAACTGATTGTAGGGATTTAGCTTCAGAGAATTTGATAAGCTGACTGTTGAGGTGGCCTGCCTTACTGGCATTTCTCTGTCTCAGTATTGGCTGCCACTAACATGGTTTGGTCATAACTGAATTATTTTCCTGTTTGTTTGGGTTTTTTTTCTGAGTAAATCACTATACCACTTGGTCTCCTTTTAGAGATTCACAGTTCTAGTTCATGAGAAATTGCAGTTGTTAATTTTTTGGGTAATAATACCCCACTGGAATTAGCAGGCCAGGTCTGCTGTATCCCAGAGATGCTTTAGTGTGACATGTAGTGGAATATCTAAGGCTGTGTGAAAGAACGAGGGAAGATTTTTTTTTTTTGAAACAGAAGCAAAATCCTTCCAAAATTCTAGCTAGTCATTAACTTTCCACAGCAGTGCTCAAGGCAGTCTGTCACTAAAATCTTTGGTTTCAGTTCTCTGAAGAACACTCCCCCATACAATGTTCACCTTAGAGAGGATAAGGACAAAAGCTTCTGGATGAAGCCAGGATTAGCAGAGCAGCTAGGTTTACAGATAACCACGGGCTTCCATTTAGCAAGCTGTATTTGGCCTCAGGGTTGGGTTTCCAGCATTGCCCAGTCCACCTTCCTGTTGTTTTCAGCCCAGTTTAGAGACTGTAGAAACGGCTTGTCACAGATCTCTGCAGTTGGCAAGTCTCCTCAGAATTTCTTCCACGTATCCTTTGTTTTCTTTGCCACAGCAGAGGTTCAAAGCAGAATGTCTTTAGGGATTCGAGAGCAAATGATCACAAGTGGCGAGGTGGGGACTCAATGCCAATACTGAAAATATTTTGTTGCATTGCTTTTCTCCGCACACAGCAGAGCGCACCCTGGAAGCAAACTTGGCTCTGGAAAGGCAGCAATAGAAAATGTAAAAACAAACCCAGAAAGGAAGTAAATGAAGCCAAAGGGGGAGCGGGGTAGTTTTGGGCAATGAACAGTAAAAGAAAGATGTGGAACTTAAGGAAGAAGTGTAATGAAAGAGCACAAAAGAAAGATGACTGATTTGGAGAATGGCCTGGAAAAAACCCCCAAACCTTTGCAAAAGGACTGGAGTATTGGGGGAAGCTACAGTGTCTGCTGAGGGGAGGGGAATTTACAGCCTTAAATCTTCTGTACAATTAATATATTCTTATGCTATTATCTTGTCTTTGCTATTGAATGTAATAAAATGTGTTTTAGTGCATGGTGTGGTCTCAAACAGTTGCCTCAGATTTGCTTCAGCACCCTATTGTTTTCAATGAGCTCTGACTAAATTCTTTTGCCATAGATGTTGTGCTAATGTGTTATATGAATTATTTGTCTTATCTCGGTCCTGTGAAATTAGAAGCCCTTTCCCACAGTGTGTTAAGCAGATTAAAATGAAAGCCTGTTTTTATGGTCCAGCAACAGTGCAAATATTTGGGGAAAAAAAAAAAAAAAAAGAGTTGTGACCTGACAGTGGGGTGCTGTGGGGACTCTCTATCAAGCAAACGCATCTTGTCACCTAAATGGTCAGATGGTAAGTTCCAAGCTTCTCTTGAAAAGGTTTATACTGTTTTCCCTGGTGCCTTAATTTGGGGGGAAGAGCTTGGGATTGGTAGTTTCTGCTAAGATATCTGTTGTTGTCATTTGATGTTAACTTGTGAGGCATCTCTGAAGAAGTTCCTTCTTCACACCCTTATCAGTGACTTGAGGGCTGCATTTACTTTGTGGTAGGTAGTCCTGGGACAGAATTTGGGCTCTTTGGAAAAGCACTGAATATAATATTAGAGGCTACAACTGTTTTTTGTTTATAAGAGAAATGACTTTAAAAAGCAGTCAAGTGATGGTACACATGAAATTCAGGATTCATGTTACTCTCTATCTTGAATTCCTGTCTTGCGTCCTTTCTCCCTTAGAAGCGGAATACATTTCAGTTACAGGAGTATTTTATTTATACTGACTTACTTAAATCTTAGTGTCATAACATTCCAAGATACTTTATAACTGCTCTCCTACTTGTGTGACATTTGTCACAAAAAGTCTAATGCTATAATGACATTAATGTGGACATGAGGTGCTTAAGACAAAAAGAGTATCTTCCTGTGTTTGGGCAGTAACTTAATTAAGGCATCACATGTTATTGTAATATATGTGAGGGGGCTCTGTAGTATGTGAGAGGGGACAGAGTAACGGTGGAATGTCAGAGTGAGTCATTTATATTTTCTGGACTCTCTTCCCATTTCATTCATTCCTCTTCTTTCCCTGCATGGAAATAGGGAATAGGATTGCATGTTGCTACATCAGAAAGTTGCTCCTTCAGGCCTATTCAGTTCACAATCAGAGTTGAGGAGTCTTGGAAGTGTTTATGGGCCACACTCTGTGGAGCTTTATGCTGAGATGTGTCGAGTTTCAAATAGTGGGGACACAAAAAGGCAGAAGGTAAAAGAGAGGTGCCCCATTATTTCCCTGTCTGTGGACTAAGGTAGCAGCACCAGACCATTGACGTGCCATAGAAGGTACTTGAAAGTTTGACTTCTTAGGTGTTCATTTCCCCCAGAAGGACAGGTACGAAGAAGTTTGGCATTTTTCCCTCTGTCTGTGTTGGATGAGGAGGCAGCAGCTGTGCCTTAATGTTTTGTCTTCTTGCCCAGCATCTGGTCTAGGTGTCCTTTTGTCAGACCAGCTCCATGCACATGTCCTGGGATACCTGTGGGTTTTGTTGGCACAGGAATTGAAAATTCCACACTCTCACTGACACTGCAGTCTGAACTGCTGGCGTGGGTGTAGCTAGGCCAGCAGAAGGGAGCACTTATCACTTGGTTGTGTGTCCAAGTGTAGCAAAACCAGCATAATTGTTTTGGGTTTTTTTCCTTAGAAGTTGCCCTCTATAGAGTTTGAGCTTGTGCTGGAGGTAGTGGGTGCTGGGGAGGATGGCAACTTTATTTGTCGTTGCTGTGTCAGCAGAGGCTCTGCTCTACAGGCAGTGCTTAACAATCCTCAGGAGATTGTAGGGATCTGCCTCTGCTTAGCCCTTACCAAGGTGCAGTTATACCACTGCGGGCCAGTGGAGTTACGTGGTTTAATTTATGTGAAAGACTTCAGGTTCTCCAGCAAACTGGACACTACAGACCTGGGGTGTGCAACAGAAAGATTTTGCAGTGTGTTAAAAACTTGATAAAAAGTAGATGAATGGCAGTGGTAGGGGTAAGCAGTATTCCTTCTTCTGGTGGGAGTTCTTATGTGTTACAAGTATTTTTCAGCATCCTCTGACCAGATCAGCACAGAGAAACTTGATTTCAGTCGGTCTCAGGTAGTGTCTGATTTTTGCAACCACATTTAAATGTAAATGTAAGCAGCTGAAGTTTTTGTGTAATCCTGACATCTCTATATTTCTCCATGAAAGTAAATATCTCTACATTACGTTTTTCCAATGTAATGTTTTAGATGTGAACACATTGCTTTTGATTTGCAATTTTTTTCATATTTTTCCTGTGTGTTTTAAGCAGACAGACTTATAACTGCTGGACCTTACTGAGGGAAAAGTTTTATAGACATAAACCAAGAACGTATAGCGAATAATCAAGCTATATTAAAATTAAAGCATTAGAGATTTTTAATACCTTTAAGGTAATTTAAATTTAAAATGTACTCTAGACTTGAATCATATGAAGCTGTTCTGCATGACTTCCACCATCCTTTATTAAGGACTAAGCACTCCACTTGCCAACTTTTACAGATTACACTTTTATTTGTAATTTGTCTTCTAATGTGCAGTTAATAGCAATATGGCAATCATTCAGTTTTGCAAACTCAGGTAGGCTTCTAATCTGTAGAGACGTTCCTAATACATGTAATAACACTTAATTCAAGGCATTGCCATAAGAATTAGCCTCTTCACATTTTCCTTAAAGACAATTTGGAGGAAAAATTCCTTCCAATGACACAGATGTGGTTATTAGTTTCCTATTGCTGTTTGAATGTTCTCATCAATATTGCAGATGGGAGGGTATCCATTCCTTCACATTTGTTTCAAACCTCACACGGTGAGACTGGAAGCACGTAGTGCAGATGTGATGTGCTTTTCTGACTATCCCATTTGTTCACCTGGATCCAGGTGTCCAGACTTGCTGTGCTCAGTATGGTGGGGCAGCGGTCTGAAATGTCCATACTTGGTTCTTTTGTGCTGCAGGAGGTTGATTCAGTTTGTTGTCTCTGATAAGAGTCCTTACTGTGGCCACTGAGTTACCAAGAGGGAAAGGTCTTGCAGGAGAGTGTGAAAGCAAGAACCACAAACTCTGAATTCCTTGCCAGCAATGTCTCCTGTGGTTCTGTCTACCTGGTCAAATCCATACCTAGAAACTGAAAGGGATGATTGGGCTTTAAACCCTCCTTTTCTCTGGAACTCCCTTCCCTGTTGGACACAGCTGTGTTCCCCTCGCGTTGTGGTGTGTGTGAGGTGATGACGGCAGTGCTCGGGGACCAAAGGCTGTTGGCAAGGCTCTGGTTTGGTGGCCACATCCCACACTACTGCAGATTCTGAGCTTCAAATGTCAGTGTTGGCTCCACGTAAGTTGGTATCATTAACGATCAAAGGCTGTTTAATGTGAACTGGAGTTTCAGATCCGAGATGTGAAAAGAATTGAAATACAGTGTGTTACGTAACTTTAAGTTGCTAATATGCGGTTGTGTTACAGAGAAGGATTAAGGGCAAATTTTATCCAAAGGCACTTTCAGGAACTAGAGATATCCAAAATATTGTTAGTCATCCCTTCAGCTTTTTATTAGCAGTATCTTGCTGAGACAGGTGATTGTTAAAATGGGAAAGGAAGTCTGGTTGTTAGTTCCAGTCTGAAGCTGGAACTTTAAGTGAATGTTTTCCAGCAAAAGGGAGATGGATCACTGCCGTGGGCTTTAGCCAGAGAAACAAACCTGAGATCTGCCTTTTAGTTCCTGTGTTCAGCACTGGAGAAACCTGTGTTTGATAGACTTTGGAGTAAAAAGGTTTGTGTACCCTCCAGAAGCTGGAGAAGAGATGAAATCGGGGCTGTCAGTGGGAATGGACTCTTCTCATATCAACCTCCAAAGCAACAGTTTATTATTATTGAACTGAATATTGCACTGTACATGGTGCACCTCATATTTCAAACACAGATCAAATTCAGCAGTAGGTTTGAAATGGAACTGAGCTTCCAGAAACCAGCCCAAATATCAACAGAACCCCTCCAATCTTAGTATGAGGGGCTTAAACTGAGGCATCATGCAAATCCTGTTAATAGTGTAATGACTCTCCATTAATTCTTATTGCTGTTATGTCCATTGATTTTCAGCTACTTGATCCATCATCATTTTGTCAGTTCTATTGAAGACACTATATTCAGCTATTAAAAATGGTTTTGGTTTCTGTTGACTCTCTAATTTTTGTATATTTCCTGAAATTACTGAGGTCTGTATTAAAATGCCCACGTTAGGAGTAGAAATACCTGTTGAAATGGTTTTCCTTACTTCCCCAATACCTCTGTGTTGTCCCTTTGAAGTAGGTTGTTCTGCATCCCAAGAGATTCCGTACGCTTCCGGTCTCCTTGCTGCTTGAATCTTGCTAATGCAAGTGTTACCAAGGTATTATGTGTTAAATATGCCGCAAAACAACATTGATTTCTTGCTTTCTTTTCTCTATGGTGGAAAGAAGCAGAAGTAGTTTTACTCTTAGCATTTATCACACCCAAGTGGGTGTGGGAGTAATTTTTCTAACACAAGAATTATTTCTAAAAATGTGCGTATATTTATTCAAACAGTTTTCAGCTTTCATTTCTGAGCTGAGCAGGTTTCTGAAGAGCTCTTTTTTTCAAAGTGAAAATGGTGGGAGCTGGTGGATATTAAGATTTAAGTAAAATATTTATAGTCCTGGAGGAAAGGTGGATCATCAAGAAAAGAAAACGAACATTGATTAATTGATAATGACGCATGTGCTGTATTTGCTTTCGTGGAACAGTTGTGAAAATTCATCTCCCCTTGTGGGCCTGTGTCACTTTGAAACTCTGAGCCATTTTTATAAATGGGATCTGCAAGCTTTTCTGTATTTTAGATTGAGTGCCAGTTTGGAAGGTGGAAGTGCCAGGGTCCCCTTAAGGGTGGGTCACAGTGGAGTTCAGAAACTGGAGATACCCGAAGTGCTGTTAGTAATCCTTTCAGCTTTTTATTATCTCAGTAGAATTGACCAGCTAAATTAACCTATGAAGGTTCCATTCAAAACATTTCACAAGAACTTTTATCAAGTAATTCTAAAAGAGCAAAAGGTTTCAGGTAATAGCAAATGCAGTGATATCCCATTAGTAGAGATCGTGTTCCAGGCTGATTTTTTTTTTAATTGAGAAAATTATAACAAATTATGAACTGTTGGTATCAAAATTTAGTGACCAATTAATGGAGACAAGAAGATGTTTACGTTTCAGAAAATGGATGTGGTGAACAGCTGGAGCAGATGCAGGTTTGCTCATGAATAGCTAAATGGATGGATTGGAGCACTGCTTCTGAAAGATAAACAGCCGGGAAAGAGTTAGAGGAAGTGTTGATTTTTGTCTTAGTAAGATAAGTACTGGCAATCAAACTGATAAAAATGATGTTCCAGTAGGTTATTATTTTACTGACTGGTGTGCTTTTTTGTGTTGAAAGTGTGATGGAATTGAGGTCTCCCTCCACTGAGAATTAATAAGCTGTTCTGCTTGCCTTGTGTTGGAGTAACTTTGTTTAACTATTTTGCCTTTTCTTCTCTGTGCTGCTTAATGCTCCAGCCTTCTCAGTCTCTTGCCTGTAGGTATTTCTCACTTATTTATTTCTTATATGTCTTATTCCTCATTTATAGCCAGTGTTTTTCATGGTGAGTAAACTTTGTGATAGTTTAATGAAATTTAGCTTTGCTCATCTCTGTCCTAACAACCTTCCTTCTGGCTAGACAAAATTAAGCACCAGTCTCTTTGAAGACATTTTTGTGTACAGATTTTTTTTTCAAGTAACTTGAACTGATTGCTGAAAATATCTAAGATTATGGGCTGGCAGTAGTCACTATCAATGATGAATATTAAAGAGGCACTATCTAGTGTTTCCTAGGCAAAGTCCCTATTTAAACAAGTGCTCTGGTAAAGGAAGCTGCTAGCCCAGCCATGCTTTGAGGTACCATCACAAGATGGTTTTATTTGCCGTGAGGTTGGTTACCAATGCTTTTGTTTTGCTCATTTTCTCTTTGTAAGACTCAGCCTGAGGGAAAGGGATGTTTTTTGTGAAATCTCCTCTGAAACTTAATTACTTAGGCTAGATGCGAGCAGACTGCAGAGCCCCACAGGTGCAAGTCTCCGCTCACTGGAAGTGGCAATAAACATGTGCAGGGGTTTCGGTGGCTTTTGGAATGTTTGCTGCACACCCCTTTACTTTAAATCAGTTTGTGTAGGGTTTGCAAAAAGTAAAAGTAGTGCTGGGTTTTTGTTTGCTTTTGCCTTGGTGATGCTGGATATGTGATCAGTTTTGTGTGGTATGAAATAGCCATGCAGTGTCAATAACACAAAATAAGAAGTCTTACCAAACAAGCAGAATAAAATTTGTGGGCTCCTACAGGCAAAAAGACACTAAAATCAGTTGCTGCAGGAGTGGCATTGCTGCTATTGTCGTTGATACGCTCCACAGTCAAACCACTGGCATTGCAATGTACATAAGAACTATTTGAAGTGGGAATACTTTGGTCATTACTTTTTCTCTTGCTTTAAAATCAACGTAGGCTCCGTTTCCTCTCCAGTTAGGCTGATGTGTGGAATTTGCACCTTCTGTGGCAGGTAGGGCTGCCAGTGTCTAGCCTGAAGTAAAAAAGAGTTACTTCCTCCAAGAGTGATTAGTACTCTTCAGTTTAGACTTGACAAGTAAGAGAGGGTGTATTCTGCTGCCTACTTCAGATTTCCCTGTCATCCTTACATGGAGGTTCAGTGTATGCCAATAACCCTAAAGAGTTCTGGCAGAAGTGAGGAAAAATCCTAGTGTGGTATCCTGAGTTGGGTTTGTCTCTGGAAGTATAGATCCTGAAGAGCATGTGGAAGCTGCTGTTTGGGCTGAGGAAAGAAGTATGAAAATATTGTTTGTGTCATAGCTGATTAATGGGCAAATCAAAAAACCTGCATAATACAGAATGGGAAAGAGCAGAAGATGAGAGAAACCTCTTCTTGCATTATTGTGTGTCACAAGTCCCAGCAATGCAAAGCCCTGCTGGAAGATGTTTACCCAGCTTCCTCACAAAATCCACCTGTACAGCTCTTCTGCTCCTCAGTTATTCTGCTGTAGTGGCCTTGAAGCTCCAGCCGTTTTCCTTGCAAATGGCAAGTAAAGTCTGCATTACCTGTTTTGATCATTTCCCTTTCTTAGTTGCTTAAAAAAACATTGGAAGGAGAGGAGCAAGTCTCCATGGCTGATAAGAAGCATTATTGTGTTTCACTTTCCACTGTGAATAGCTGTGTTCAAATACTCCTTCTCTCCAGGTATGCAATATTGATACCTCTTACTCACCCAAACTGCAGCACAGGGAATAGTCATCCCATGTAGGATTGCTCTGACAATCCATGGTGTTTGCATAGTAGACATCTATATCTGAGTTCTTCAGAATGCCCTGTATGGTCTAACATACAGAAGTGGCACCTTTAGGGGATAATCAAGAGGATAACTCTTCTGAAGGTGGATGTCCAAATTAAGTCAGGGATCACCCTGAACATACCTGTTTCTCTCCTGTAAACCATACAAATTTAAGCAAGCCCACTATATTAGAGTACTGCAAGTTCACATCTTGACACCATGGGTGATCCAGGCCAGGTGCAGGAGAGGAATTTGTCTCACCAGCATGAATTGCAGGAGAGAATTAGAGATGGGTGAGTTCATTTAGGGTGCACTTCCCCCACTTGTGCTTCTAGGGCAAAACAAAATTGAGAACAAGTGATCTCTTTCTACTTTTTCCTTCTAGCCAAAATTAAAAAAAATAATTGTTGGGAGGTTGAGTACTGGATCTTTGTGTTTTTAAAGGGCATAATTTTCAAATTGCTGAGCATCATTGTTAACCCAGTAAAGCTGAATGTGATTTCACTTAGAGATGCAGCCCAGTGTTCTTGTTCATGCAGGAAGAGTCCTTCCTTTCTTGTGACTGCTGCATTCTTTACAGACTTATGCAGTAATCAGAAAAACTCATACTTGTAATCCATTGTGAACAAAAAAAGAAATAGTCAAAACTGTATGTTGAGAGTAGGTGGCCCACTGCAGTTAGTCTGTGTCAGATCTAATGCAATTATTGTTATAAACTGAGACCCTTTCAAATTCCTTTTATTCAAGTCCTATGTAATATTTTTCATTTTCAAGTAATTTATGTCTGCTACCGACTGGGAAATGTTTCAGATAGAATGACATTTCCAGCTCTACATATGCAATATCATTTAAATTTTTATGGCTGACTCTAGGGCCTAAATGTACTTGCACGTGCACTTAGGAAGCTGCTGTCAAAATCTACACATTGCATACCTGAGTGTAGAACTGGGCCCTTTATATACCAGGGTATTGTTAAAAAACCCCACCAAAGGTAGCAAACAGAAAGCAAACTGAAAAACTCCAAATCAAACCCAAACCCAGGAATCCTCATGAAATTGTCATAATATTACATTTTAATGCCTGAAAGTCTTCCATTACAGTAATTTGGAATTTCACCGTTTATTTATACAGGTCTTCCAGACATTCTTGTTTTAGATGCTTCTTTCTGGCTCTCTAAAGAATCAATGATTTTACTGTAGAAACATTCATGGATCAATAGACTTTGAAGATTAGTGGGTCATGGCCAGGTACAAAATGCATGTTGTAAACCCCAGGCTCTTATATTTGCTTGAATCCTTCCTCAAAAAAGTGAGAGAAGGGGTAGCTTTGAACAACAGACCTCTTTGAATGGATTAATTCCTCGTGTATTTCAAAGGGCTGAGAATATACCAGAGAAACTACAAATGTGGAATTAATTTTCAGTGACTTGAGAATTCAGTTAGCTGACAAATAGTTTTCTTAGATAAGCCAGGATGCTGTGGATGAAAGGAAGACAGTGAAAAAGGAGTGCTGTATGTGGAGTTAAGTTTTTGTTTTTCCTGTCTTCCCACCTTGTATTGGAAATGGAGTTGCACAGAAGCAGCTGCCTTTGTTACTTTGCCTTTTTAGTCACATCTTCCTGATTTCAGGGTTTTATTTTCTGTGCAAGACTGGACACTAACATCTCTAACCTCAAATAAAGATAAATAGGGTTAATTTGCATCTGCTAAGAGTGCTAAATTAATCTGTAGCTCTCCAGCACTCAGCTACAGCTCCTGAAATGGCCTGTCTAGACTTTCTAGAGAAGCTAAACCAGATCCAAGCAGCTTTTGAAGCTCTCTAATACTTGTATTCCAGTGCTGTGTTGCTTCATCTGCTTCTGCCTGAAAGTAGTTGGGTTTAAAAAAAGGTAGAAGATTTGAAGTGGCAGATTAGTGAACAGAATGAACACAGATAGATTTCCAACTTCTGTTTGTTTCTTGTCAATAAACTAATCGTATGATATTTTCATTCATTTTCCTTTCTTACTCTTCTTACCCTCAAGGTTGTTATCTTTATATTCCTTTCATTCTCATTCTTTCATGGGGATTTCAATTTTAGATATGTTTCCCCTCCCACTGCTATTCTTCAATCCATCAGTTTTGGTCATGTTTGACAGAAGGACAGATGTTTCAAAGATAATGACATATCCGCAAGTTTTCTGAGAACAGGCATACAGAAGAAGCTTAATTGCAAGCAATTAAATGAAAGTACTTATTATTAGACACTAGAGAATCCATATAGAGGAGTGAGTTTAAAAATTATTCCTCTGCAGAAAAAAAATGGCGGTGGAGATGGTAATTGATAATGAGCATCAGAGCCCTGTGAAATCTTATTTTAGCAGTGTCAGGCTGGTGCTGTGTGTGCAGCAGGCTGCATTTACCAGGGAGGCTCAGTAACAGGAGTTGTGTTAGTGGTAAAGCTGGTTCTTCATCCGCTGCCTTACTCATGTGAAGGAGTTCATTTGTTTACTTCTGCAGCTGGAAAGGCTGTGGCCCTGCAACAACTGAGAGTCCTGTCTGTGCACTCCAATTAGTAAATTCCCTGACAAGGCCTGATCCACAGTACTGCTGGGAAATGAAGGAAAATCTTCCCCAGGGCAATATTATCTGCTTTTCTCCTCTCTTCTGGGATATTGCTGCTTTGTTGTTTTGATGCTATGATATAACATGGAAACCTGTGTTTGGAGCAGCATATTCATAGAAATTGATGTTTTGGGGGCTGGCTGTATGGATTTCATCTGTTGTGAAAATGTTTTTGTTCTACTGTATAGTTATCAAAGAGACTTTGTGGGCTTTTCCTAACGCTTGTCTTTAGGGAAAAGAGACTTAGCTCAGTAGTTGCAAAGTGCACATAGGATTTTTAGGGCCATTGACAGTTTAATTCAGGAATGATCTAATTAGGGATCCAGAGAACTGGATTCACCATATCCTTAAGTATTGACTGTCCTGAGAGATGCTCTGGCAGATGGTTAGTTCAAAGTGAGTTTACCTTGGGCTCAGTTTCTTTAGACTGACAGCTTTTTTTACTCAATTAAATGAGACAACTGTCAAAAGCACAGACTCTGAGTTGATGCAAATAACTCCGCTGCACAGATAAAGCTTAAATGTGTTCCTTGAGTCAGCTGAAACTGTCAGGTGCTTTGAGTAACTAGTTCAGCCAGCCAGAAAGGCACACTGGCAAGTGGAAGAAAAGGTTGGGAGATGCCTAAAAATAAAACAACTCCCAGGGTTTTGTTATCTTTATTGATTTTACCTTTTGTCACACACTGGTATGGCATGTTGGGAACTAGCCTTTGCTTTCTCTCTTGTATTCGTTTAAGGAAGGAGTTCTCGTTATGTTTTAATTATCCGCAGAAGTTTATTTGTTGTTCATGTGCCCAAAGTCCTTAGGCTATGAAAGCATGAAAATAATGAGCTATTATGATGGAGCTGTCAGGCAGTCCCTAAACTAACTGTCCTTTGCTCTGAGATTTCAATTGTTTGCAAATAAATTAATACGGTTTTGGTGGTTTTCTGACAATTTAGATATGTGATGTTTGTAGCTAAAATCTGGAGTGTGCTCTTCACCCTCTCTTGCCCACCAAGAAAAACTAAAGTAGCTCTTCCTGGTGCTGATCTCACTGAGCAGGCAAGACCTTGCCTTCCTGTTCCCTCCCCTCAATCCTGCAGCTTCCATTTCATTATGAGTTACTGGGTTTCATGGACTTTGTGGAGTAATGAGGAGGTCGTGCTGATGATACAAAGCCATTTGAATGGTGTCTTCCATGCACCAGGCTCTGTCCAAGGTAAATTGGAAATGAAGCTGGTTGAAGTAGGTAATGTACGCTCATGGGTGAAACAGAAGCCACTTGTCTGCTGCCAAGCTCAAAATGAGTTCTGGGCATCTTAAAATCCTGAATGTAACTGTGAAATAAGAATAGCAGACACTGGAGGGAAAAAAGCCAAAACATGGAGTGCCTGTGATATATGGGTGTGCTTAGAAATACTGAATGCTTGAATGAAAACTTGTTAAGGCTTAAGTACTTTCTTAATTGAGACAAGGGGGGGAAAATTTACCTTGTCCTTCTGTTAAATTTCCGTTTCAAGAAGAGGAGTGGAACAGGGCATGAGCAGCGCTCATCTAGTGCCAGTGCAGATGAATTGCTCTTACCAAACCACACAGCTCTTTGTAATGCTTTTTGTATGCCTTTAGACATGGGCTCACAGAAGACTCATAATTTCCATAGTCTAAAACGGTGAGAAATATTGACAAACTGTTGTGATTTTAAATATTTAAGATGACAGTGAAAAGTCCCTTGGGAGGATGAGGTTTGGATTGAATAGAAAGACAGGAGGCTCTGTCAGTATGTTACAATAGTTGTGTCCCAAGACACATTTTGTTATACATTGGTGGCCCTTGACTTCTGTTGGATGGCTAATTGATTGCTTCCATTTCCATTCCTCAAATGTATTGGAAATGTGAAATTTTCAAGTCTAACCTATGAATCTTCTGTGTTGTTACTTAGCTGTGTACCTGGGAATCAAAAAATTCATGTTCTACTTTGCGCACATCCTCCTTGCCGGTTTTGTTGTCAGCTTCCTGAGCAACTGCTTCCAGTTTTCCCTCCTTATAATTATGTATTACCTTGTTTCTTCTACTGTCGTCAAAGTGTAAGTCACAGAGGAGTGTACAATACCAAACTCACATAAATAAATGTAACCAGTTCAGCAGTAAGGAGGTATATATTTAAAATTTCTTCCTCCCTCATTAGGATGGGCATTTTTAGACATTGTGTTATTTTCTTGGCATTTCAGTTTGATTCTGAAAGGAACATTGTCAGCTCAAGTGAAAAAAAAGCCCAGTCCAATGAGTTACATAGGGGTTTTGCATTTAAAAAACATATATATGTCACCTGATACATTTAATTGACTTATTTGAAAGTCTTTTTAAAGTAGGAGTATTAAGCTCTAATTTCAGTCTCAATGAAAATGCTGACTATAATGGAAGTTAAAGAGAAGTGATGAGAACATCAAAGGCCTTGTTATGTCTGCTAGGAAACAAGATACAGAACTGTCTACAAGCCTGGAGGGAAAAGGAATGATGAAGCCCGGAGTAATTGGAAAGATGGGTGTGGCTTGTGGGCATAGGCAACAGGCATTGACGGTACCAGGAGTGTCTGGGCTGATATCATCTGGGTGGTGGGCAGGGCTTCTGGTGCCCAGTTTGTGCACAGACACTGCCAGCCAGCTCCTGTCATCTTCTGTTCCAGGTTGAGAGATGATTTTTGTTAATGCAAAAATTGTTGATTCATACGAGAAATGGGGAACAAGTGTTTAAAAGCAGTGCATTTGTCTGGCATAGCTGCATTAAAGCGGTGCTGCAAAGGAATGGTTCTGATACTAAAGGATATCGTTCTTCTGGTGGATATTGGTGGAAGAAGTTCACATGTATCTTGATGTGAACATAACTTAGGGGATGAACAAACTGAAGACTACTTGGCCAAACATGATTCTGAGCTCTTTTCTCTATTGTCATCACTGAAGATTCACTTTTTCTTTGTAGATAAATATTTTTCAAGGGGGCAGCCGTGACAGTGAAAATCAAGAGAGCATTATGGCCGTCACTGTCAATTCACCTGTGAATTCCCTTAGCACTCTGCAGTAGTGCATGGGCAGGTCTGTGTCACACAGGCTCTGAACCTGTAGGGTTGGTTTGGCCCAAGCTGTGCCATTCACTGTCTGCAGTGTGGCCCACAGCTCTTATCTCTAGGGGAGAGATCTGTGGATCCAGAACGCTGTAGCAACTAGATCTCCAGCCACACATCAGTCTGGTGGTTATGCAAGTTCATTACATTTTATTTATAGAACCTGTGCAATTGATGGGGCTCTCATAATTCCTTTCTGGAGTTTCCTTAAAGGGAAGATGGAGGAAAAAAAAATAATGTTTGTTGTATGATGGCTGAGCAGTGAAACTACTGGTGTGGAGGTGGTTGGACTTGGCCAGCTGTGCACAGGTGACCTGTGCATGTTCAGCTGGATCCCTGTGGGTGTTGGGCTGTCTTGCAGTGCAGTCAGAGCTGCTTCCTTGACTGTCTTGGAGAATGTCTAGAAATCCCTGTTAAATTCTGTAAATCCTGCTTTTCCACCCCAACGGGATTTGCAGTTGAAAGAAAATGAACATCTTTTTCATAACACAATGGGAGATGACTGTAAATTTAGCAGGTAGGATATTATTTTTTAAATTTTGTGAAGCTATTGGGTTTTCTTCACCATTCCATCCTTCTTTTTCTATTCTCATCCTATTGCAGTGTGTTGTACTTTGCTTATGAAGAGAATTATTTTGATGAGTTTCAAGAGACAGTCAATTGCGCTTGTCTTTTAAATATGTTAAAACATATGTTGCTTCAGTTCATGCTTTCCTCACATCACAGACAGCTTCTTAGCTTTCAGGGTTTCGGTATATTTCTTTGGAATGCAATAATCCAAGAAAAGCTTTGTCACTGTCTATTCCAAACCTGTGATCTGGAGGATAAGTTGTCAACAGCAGGTGATCCAGCAGAAGTCACTACAATCTTCTTTCCTTCTGCAATGTCCTCATTCATTTAAGTCTGAAAGCAAGTTTCTGTTCAGAGAAGTGAAAACTATTCTGCCAACGAAGAAGTTGGTTTTTACTCTCAAGTACATGCAGGCATTTCCCAGTGAAACCTGAAGGCTTGGCCTGATCAGCAGGTGATGCAGCTGTGCTGGTAGAACAGTGGAGCAATCTCTGCTGGTAGACAGATCTCTTCACCTAAGAGAAGCTCTTCAGCTGTGTAAAATGCAAAAAAGAAAAAAAAAATGCCCCAAACCAATAACTTCGTGGTATTTCTAGTTTATTAGAATGTTGCATAAGACACTAAAAGAAGTCTATAGTCAGTTTCAGGGAGGCTTTTCTAGAAATACTTCAGTTCTGAGTTATTCACATATTTACTGCTGCTGCTTTTGGTGCTTATTTTCTGATGTTGGTTGAGTGATGTTATCATTGCCTGACACTGTTCCAATGTCAGTACTTATTCACCAGTTTCAGCTAAAGGTAATTCAGTGAGTATTTGCCTCTTGATAAATGATAAAAGAAGGAAAACAGATTAATAGATTAATATTAACTGATAGTCATAGGGAAGCACTAATTGCAAGTGCTAGAACAGTTTCCTGACAGTGCTAATAATACAGTCTATTGTCATTACAAGGCTCCCTGTTACGATTTTATCACGGTACAAGCACGTGCACTTTGGCTCCTCAGTGCATTAAACCCTGGAATTGTCTGTGCTGTTGGTGCCTGCACATGGAGAAGGGAGCCAGCTGCCTCAGCAAGCAGCTCTGCCTTGCCCAGGATTTGGTGCTCTTGAGCTCACTATTGCAGTGGCTGTCACCACCAGCTTTCTGTCACAGGCAGACTGGGGCCTTGATGCAGGACCGACCCACCCTATTATTTCTGTGAAAGAAGGAAACAAAAAAGGGTCCTGTGTCTTTAAATTTCTCTTAGTTCACATGGCCTGCCTGGCGATAGACCTCTGTCCTAAACCTGCAGAGTTAAATTTACCCAGAATGACAACTGTATACTCAGGGTTTAGTTACATAACAGCAGTTGCTGCGTTTCACATTGCACTAATCCAAACACAGCGATAAAGCAGGCCATGGAAAGCTGGCTGGTTTTGGTGTGTTACACAGGCAGGAGCACTGAGCTTTTACATTTCCTTTTCTACGTTGCTGTAGTATTCTACGACTTGGATGTTTGACCATCCAGTGGCTTATTTGGTGCTTTAAGTGATAGCAGAGAATGTTGTTTGCTGCACAGCTCTGTGTTATGAAGATGGGTGAGAAGATGGTTGTATGGAACATGCATGTGCCACTGTGTGCATTTAGATAATAGCATTACAGCTGGCGTGGTGTGAGGTACTGAGGAGGTTAAACACTGCTCAGCTTTCATGGACTCTTCCAAAACTGCTCTTACCCCAGCTCCCCACGGCTCTTTCCAGGTGCACTTGGAGGAGAATCTGTGTGCTGGGGTAAAGCCATTACCCCTGCAGGCTCTCTAGTGCACCGAGGACAGCTCATCTGTCACGGGCTGTATCATTAGTGTGTTCTGGCTGGGCTTGGAGCCCTGCTGAGAGCGGGCCCCCATGCACTGGTGCGCTCCCTTTCTGCGTGCAGGCATTCATGTCCCCAAGGGAGTGTTTGCAGGGCCTTGTTGAATAATAAAGACATTTCTCCAGCTTCTCCTGTGTTTAATCAAAACAGGAACTCCCCAAGAAGTGAGGAGAGGTACTAGGGAAGAAGGCAGAGGATGCCGAAGATTTGTATTCCTTCAAGGGCTTGGAGTTGGGAGACAGGCCATGTATTTCCTTGAAACTTCCTCCACGTTATTGCTGAGCCCGTGGCCTTCTCCCTCATCCATATTTTCTTTTTTTTTCTTTTTTTTTTTTTTTTTTTCTTAGATAGCTCTGAAGCAGCAGCAGCCTTTGTGTATTTTGTGGTAGCACCACGTTTGCCCCACGGTAAATAGAGTGAATAACCCCTGTGCCACAGGAAGAGCCCCAAGGTTGGATATTTGCATCCCGGATGATCCCCGCGGGGGTTTGTGTCTTTTTGCTGGCAAAATGCTCGTGGTCTGCAGTGCAGCCTGGCCAGGAGCCACGGCAGTCTCTGCTGCTGCACTGCACAGTGCCCCGGTGGGTGAAGCTGGCCGGGGAAGGAGGCTGCAGGGTGCCCGGGAGAGCTGAGCCGGCAGGCCCGGGGCAGCGGCGGCTCCGCGGGAGGAGCGCCGCGGAGCTGAGCTGAGCTGCAATCCCCGGCCATTGCTTTCGCACCTCGGGGAGAAGCCTTAAGTCTATTAAAGGAAGATGATAAAACCAAGTTGCTGAAAGAACAGAGCTTACTGTAAACCCTCACAGTGTCTTGCCAGTGGAGAAAGTTGACATTTTAGTATTCAGGCTTTTCAGACTGGTTTGTAGAGCTTTCAGAAACATTGTGGAATGTCAGCGGTGCACAGGGACACCAATTTAAATGTACCCGGGACTCAAATGCATGTTCAGAACAGTATCTCACTCTTGGTAAATACAATTTACATATGTTATTCCTTGCTGTGCAATTTATTTGGGTTTTCTTACCTGTCTACTAATTTCTATGCATAGAACTGTTAAGATTAGTTAAATAGCTATATGCTGGCTTTGGAAAGAGTATGCTGAAGTTATTTGCATGGATACATTACCTTTGATCTCACACATCCATCTTTACATTTAGAGCTTTTACTATTTGCTCAAGAATTCATAAAAATATAAAAATTATTTTCTTAAGCCAAAGCTGTGCTGCAGAATGCAGTATTAAAAAATCACCTTTAATAGGTGTCCAAGAGCAAAATGTTTTATTTCTTTCTGCCTCAAGCAAAGCTTACAGGAGCTAATGAGGAGCCACAGTTAGAAAATATTTGAGTGTTCAGCAGCCTGCTTTTGTGACAGAATGATCTGAAAACCCCAGTATAACAGATTAAAATTTTTGGTTTCTATTTTTCATTCTGGATGGACAGAGCTCCATTTGTGAGTGTTCCCTGATATTTGTCTTTTATTTGAGAGCTAATGGGCTTATTTTTTCTTTTCAGTGAACACATGTACTGTTCATCCCAATTAGAATGGAGATATAAAACACTTGATTTTTTTTTTCCCCTTTCCTATTCAGCTCTCTTGTGTTTCATAATTTGTGTTCCATTTCTTGGACACTGTTATATGAAGAGCCATTTTGGTTGCTACTTTCAGGATGAGAAGGCTCAAGAGAGTGTTGCAGAGAAAAGTAATGGAAAGGAAAAACAATTGCTGTCACTCGAACATCCTGGAAAAATCTTTTTGTTTGTGGTATATAGCTGTGTTTTCTAGCTTCATTTCTGTATAGTTAAATCCAAACTCTTAAAAATGAAGGTGCTAATTTGAATCACTTCTTTTGAAAATGAAACCAGAGATGACAGAGTTGTGGTTTTGGAGTCTGAACTTGAGATTTTAAAGCATTAGTTACTGTAGAGTTGATGCATGGGTTTTGCTTTCAGAAAAAGGCAGTGGAAAGGGCCTGGTCTTGACCTCTTAGTGTTAAATGGAACTTTTAATAAAGACAGCACCCTTTTCAGACACATTTAGTGTCCATCTTTATATACTGGCTGCTTAAATCTATGATTTATTTACTTGAGCAGCACTGCCGTGCAGTTTAAATACTTTATGGAGATCTGCAGTGGAAATGGCCTTTGATGGCCTAGGTCATCTTTGGCTTTTTGAGACCTTTTCCTTCCCCTGTGTGTTTTTATTCATCAGTAGGAATAATCTTCCATGTGCCAGAAGTTCTGGTTTGAGAGCAGTGTCATGAAGTTGCTGTGGTTTTTGTTTTGTTTTTTTTTTTTTTTCTTCCCTCCATTGCTCGGGCCACCAAAACAGTGCAAGGTTTTTGGGTTTTTTCTGCTTGTGGGTGCTTTTTTTTTTTTTTTCTTTTTTTTTTTTTTTGTCTTTTTTTGTTTGTTTGTTTTTTTAATGCTTCCTTCAATGGCTTGGGCAAGCAAAGCAGTGAAAGGTTTTGGGATTTTTGCTGCTAGTGGTGACTTTTTTTTTTCTCTTTAAAAAGGTAACTATTTTCACCTCCTCCTTATGAAAAGATACAACGTGAAGCTGCTTGTCTCTCAGCTGCAACAACATTCAGAAGAGGTTTTAATACAACAAGTTCTGTCACTGATGTTCTGAAATTTTCTGGAATTTCATGGGTGTCTGAATGCAAATTTATTCTTCCTCCCCTCTTTTTTTCTCTCCTGTTTGAAGGTTAGTTTTCTTTAGGGTATCGCTTCATTTCTGCCAATCTGATAAAGCTAACTTAATTAAAAATATTACCATTAGATCATACAGTTCTCTTTATTAGTTTAGTCCATGGGGCTCCTTTTCCACGGGGAAATTATTTACTTCAGAAGTTGCAAGAGTAGCCTCGGCTGGCTTTGTTTAATGCAGCTGCTTTAAAGCTTTCCATCAGATGAATGTTTTTCCAGGTCTTTTCTTGCAGGTACGCTGTTACTCAGAGATAACTGTGATTGCTCAGATCTGTGGCAGTTGCTGCAGAGCAGTGCTGGGATTGGAGGCCTTTATGGCAAAGCAGACACAAGGATTTGTTTTGAATGGTTGGTTATTCACCCCTTTTCTCTTCTTCTTTTCTTTCCTTCTTCCCTACACCCCCACCCACATTTTTCCTTCCGAGTGAAAAGGGCATATGGTACTCTATGGACTGTTGGAAGTGCTTACCTTCTGCTCCAAGGATTTTTTGGCTTTACTTGGCAGGGAAAGGAAGAGGGGACTGCTAGAGAGACTCTCCTCTCTTTCCCACGAGCAGTTTTAAGCAATAACAATGACAGCTCATTTAGCTGGAGGTCTGGTCTGCAGGCTTGTACTTACACTTCCTATTCCTTGTATTGTGGAGGAGCCATACTGGAGTGGATGTTGGAAGCAACCCTAATGTCATGTGTCCCAGAATCTCCACATACAGGGTAGAGGAGTGGAGCAGTGTGTAAATTCTGTGCTCTAAAACAGTTGTGATGTGGCTTCATGTAGGTTTCACCTCTGTTTTCATATTGCATTTTCCCTCCTGTGTCTGTTGTTCCTTATGAGTATTCCCTTCCCATGTGTGCCCTTCCTGGGCAGCCTCACGGTCTGGGCTCACAGTGGACACCATGAGCAAGCTGCAGGCCTGAAGGCATCACTGGGCACAGCTGTGCTCAGGACTCCTTGCTGACCTGTTCAGGAATGATCTCTCGTCTGAGGCATTTGACATGGGACTGTTTTTTCCAAGCGTCTGTCTGCGACCTTATTACCTACATGTCGGCAGTAGTCTGTGCAAGAATTAATATTGCTTGTGCTCAGGCATTTCTTAGGCTGATCTCTGAAAGCTGAATCCATCCTTGAGGACAAGACCCCTTCTCCAAAGACCAGCAGTCCTACTGAAGCGAAATGGAGTAGGCTTTCTCCCCCTCATCTTGCCTATTTTATTTTCATGGGAAGTGACTGCTGTAGCTTAGTCCATGCTTAATGCTAACATGCAGGCAGCGTTATTTTTCAAAATGCTCCCTCCCTCATAATTAAAATTCATGAACAGTTCCCCAGAGAGCCACCTGAGGTAACAGAGTCTTTTCAGTGCGCCATTAATATACAGGAACACTGAATACAGGCATTTGGCTGTGTTCACTCTTCCTCACTCTTCCCTGGCTGGCCGCCTGTATGTGTTGTGGAACAACAAAACTGAAATCTGGACAATTTATATTTCAGTAGTGATGGGATATTCTCTCTTTCCCTGTCACTTCACATTAAGGACCTGCCACTAATAAAACTAATTAATAACTCTTGGCTCCTCACAGAACACTTGGACTCCCTAGTGCTGGCACCGTGCCACAGTAGCTTTTGAAAGAAGTGCTTCATCTTAGTCAGGGACAGGATGAATATTCCCTGCAGTTCTAATTGGACCAAGTGGCTCTGCATTTCAGAGGCAGCAGATTAGCAGGCTGTAGATCTCTAGGTAGGATGTCCTTTCAGAAGCCTCTGGGACAGGGACTTATGGCTTGTCTGGGTGCGGTGTCAGGAGCCAGAGGAGGCTGAGCACTGCTCGGGGGAGGTGCTTTGGGGTGTGAGGCTTGTCCTGCACACAGAGGGCGCTCAGGGGAGGTGCATCCAACACCTGTACAAACCAGGAGCTGTAGGCTGGGTAGTTCCTTGCTCGAGAAGACAATGAAGCACTGTCAGATGGATCCCTCTGGCTGTTTTAAAACCATCTGATTAAATGATAGAAGCTATACTGACCAAATGACAGCCTTGCTGAAAAGTTTCTTCTCTCTGGGAGGCTTTGTTGGCATTGTGATGCCACTTGTGGGTGTATTTTGGTTTTTTTCTTCTCGCTACTGACATAACTGTGCCAGTGAAATTTTGTAGTATGAGCCAGTCTGTGTTGCAAAAAAATGTTGTTCTGCCTTCTACTCTTGCTCCTCTCTTTCCCTTTAGAGAAATCCTATCTGCTTGCACACTCTAGCATTGAGGCCCTGTCCACTGCTTTATTTCTCTTCAAGTAAAGGAGGCAGGCCTTGATGGCCTTGGTGCTCTGGGATGCCGTGGTAGGTGTTTATTCATGACCATGTCATTATAAACAAGAATGTTCTGTCTGACACCTGTACAGCACTTTCTACATTCATTTACTCCTGCCAGGCAGCTGCAGTTCTTTCCTGACACCAGCAGAAGGGAAATTACTAAAAGGAATATGGTTGAATTTGAAGTTGGCCAGAGAAATTTTTATTTAAAAAACAATCAATGAAAACCATTAATGTGAACGTAAAGGAAACAAACTGCAAACAGCAAGCTTTTGTATTTTTTTTTGACCTGACAAAAAGGTATCTGACCCCTTACCACCATTCTCCTCAACTTTCTCAATGTGCCTCCTTATAATCGGAGCTTATTTTTTAGGCTAAGGTATTTTTCAGTGCTTTAAGGAAGGAGAAGGCTTCAGCTTATAAAAGCAATTGATTAAGTTCGTAGCTGGAAATAGCAAGCATTGATTTTAATATCCCACAATGTATCAAGCAAATGAGTATCTTTTCTTCATCACACCCACCAGTTTACTGTCAATATAAGACACTACTCATTTATTACTATTAATTTGTTATGGCTGTGGAAGTTGCTTTACTGACAAAGGTGGATTCTCTGGCAGAACTCGTTGTGTGAGTTAAACGAAGCTGGAGGAGGTGGCAAACGCTGGATTGGAGGTGGAGAAGGATGGCAGTGGTGAGAGCACTCACAAGCCTGGGTGCCTCACTGAGACCAAAGCTTCCATAACTTTGTGTGTGTGTGCACGGTGGGCTTGTCCTCAGGGACACATGGGCCACATTTCTTCTCAGTTCCCAGTGCTTACAGTGCCTTGGCAGCCACAGCAATGGAGCTGCAGCAATTAATATGCACCAGCTGCTAGAAAGGAAGGAGTGCTTCTGATTAACTATAATCTTCTGTTGGCAGAAGGAATAGATTGTCAAGTACATATGAAGTTGCTCCTTTTTCAGATTCCCTGTCCTATTCATTGCAGAGATGGTAAAAGATGGGAAGTGAATCCAATTCTTTTATGGTGACGTAGTGCCACTGACTCCACTGTCACTGCCTTGGAACTGCACCAGTGAAACTACAGAGAAGAATTTGCCTCCTGGTCTTGTTGCCAAGTAAACTTAAAAGTGTCAGTATTAAATTACTGGAGAGCAGCTCCTTGCTCTGCAGGTCCTGGAGAAGTATTAAAATCCATGTTGTACTGTCAGACACAAGGAAGAGTCCCCAGCTCCCAGCTGTATGCTTTTCCTAGTCTCATTCTTCCAACAGTTCCCCTTGACATTGCATTTTAATCCTTTCCAGCAGAACAGCCAGTTGGCAGCCTCGTTGTCTCAGAAAATATAGCAGTTGTGTCTTCCCCCCCCAAGCATGAAAAAGGAGGAAGGTTGGCCGGAATTATAACTGGTAACTTCAGTTCCCTCATTACTGAAAAAGCTTTCAGCTACTGCCATCTCCTTCAATTTTTGTTGGTACATCAAGAATAAGAACGTGGCTGAGCAGAAGTGTTTCTCTCCAGTTCTGTTGCGCTCTGTTGTTTTAAGTTACTTATTTATGAAGTCAGAGGTGATGTGCAAGTGTAGGATCTGCAAGAACCTCTGTTTTTCCTGGAATTTGCGGTTCCCTGTATATCTGCTGTGGCTGCCCCTCCACCCCCCTCATGTTTGTGTCTCTCTTTGTGGATGATTTTTGATAATAAAAGGGCTGTATTTTTTTCTTTTGAACAACACTTGCCTTCACAGAAATAGTGAAGCTAATATTTACCCTGATTCTTTGTAATCAAATCCAGGTATTCTAGGCAAAAAAAAGCAAATAGTTTGTTTCTTAACCTAAAGACATTTTTTTAAAGTGGTGTTTTGTTTCTTTTTTTTTTAAAGGTATAATCCACAACAGGATGTTGTTGGAGGAAGGCAGATGCTGGTTTCTTAAGTTACCACTCTGCTGCAAATCAAGGTGTGGCTGAGGAAGGCAGGAGGATGCTGCTGCCAGAGATCAGCAGTGTAGGAGAGCTGTCTTGGGGTGGTTGTGCTTGAGGATTAGGAGAGAGCATCAAAGGAACCATGGGTAGTCCCCGTGACAGAATGACTGGGTGTTTAAGCAGCACCCAAGGAAGCTTGGTTATGTAGATTATAGGAGTGAGAAATCAGATTTGGGGTTGGCACAGGTGCTGCTGGAAGCAAAACTATTGTTGGATATGAGTTTTGCAGTGTTATTCTTGTAAATGAGAGGCCTTTCTTTCAGAGTATTGAACTATCGTGTCTTTTTTACTGTTGTTGGGATGCTTTGCTCCAAGGTTATTCCCTCTATAACCACATTTGGATACAATTGTTCTCATTCAGAAGTGGAGTACTTTCAGTTAGAATTTAGCGTGTGAAGAGCTGCTTTGCTTGGGGTTCTTGTCTCCTTCCAAATATTTGCCTAAGTTCTTTTCAAGGAAAGTATGACATGAGTGCAGCTCCAAAAGTGCCTCCATAAAAAATGAACTCCAAGCGTCGTCATAGTTAAATTCCTGGATGTGTAGGAAACAGTGCTGTGTGTTGCACTAATTTTGGAGACTAATATAAGGCAGTGAGAAGTCTGGAAGCATTTGTACAGCTGATTTCTCAAATGGAACTGCTGAGAGAGGAAAAGGCAGCGCTGGTTTGTGGTGAGCAGTCAGAAACAGCAGCCCTTGGTGCAGGGGAAGGTTCTCTGAAAACGTGGTCTCTACCCAAAAACGCCTGGTGTGTGTCACACCCAGACTCGGGCCACAGCCCCAACTGCTGCAGTGCAGGACAGATTGTGGCAGCTCACCTTTCCCTCCTTCTCTGGGCAAAGCGGCCTGGGCTGCTTAGGGAGCCTCACCTGGGGAGTACCTCCCACAGCTTCCAGCCCCTCTGCTGGCCAAAGTGCTCAGGGGAGCAGGGAAAAGAGAATTGGTTTGTCTGTAGCAGTGCAGTGAATCCTTTTATACACAGAGTTCTTGAAAAGGAATGTAAGGATCGAGGAGGATGTTGCAGTGAGTCAGAAGCTGAAAAGAAAATTGAAATACTACTTAGTGCTCCAATTTGGCATGCAGGGGATATTCTAAAATATCTTGTTGGTTCTGTTATTGTTATAGCTTTATTTTGGAAGTTAGGAAAAATAATAATTTAGAGCCTAGCCTCCTCTAAGCATGCCTGTTTAAAAGCTTACTCATTTAAGGAGATGATTTATTTGACTGGGTTTGGGTGGCTCTAGAGCATTGTTCAGTGCTGAGCTTATTTACCATTTAAACTTATATTGAATTATAGTGTTTGAAGGGTGAATACCGTTTGGCATCTAACTCATATCTTTGGCTGTTTACTCTCTAATGAAATAGCAGTGCAGGCTTTGATTCCTGCACATTTATTATCTATAAGAATTCTCAGCTTTTGCTTCATTGTAAAATTCATTCTTCAAAAAATAATATAGTTCTTGATTCGGTTACTTTTGATGATGATAGAAATATACAGTGCTCTCTGTATTGTTTAAGCAAGTTGTGCATGAAGAAAAAAAGTTATAAATCAAGATTTGAGGTTTTTACAAAGCCATTACCTCAGGAATCTTCTCTTCTGTGTTGAGTTCATGCCATACACTTTATAGAAAAAAAAAACGTCATTTATTGGTAACTGTGAATGAAGATTGGATATAAATAGTTGAAAGTTTTGGCATTTTGTACTTGCCTAAAAGTTCTTGAATTTCCTTTGCCATTTGACAGCCTCAGGCACCGGAGATTTCCGCTGCATTTTATAATTTTTTCAATCTTTCTGTGATTTCTAGGAGATGTTCTTCATGACTAAAACAGACACAAAAAAGCCAGACATGAGTGTGATTTATCTGGAGGGGCTTGATAGTTGCAGCACGGCTCTGCCTTTGGATTTGTCAGAGCCTTGGTGTGTAAGTGCTAGTGCAGTCTTTGTGTTCCCTTACACAAGTTAATTAAATAAGGATTTATGACTTCTGATTTATTCCCAGAAGTGCTTCATATAAATGTAGTACGGGAATAATCTGTTGATAGCCTCTCTTGGTAGTGATGAAGGATTTAACTAATGTATATTTGCAAACAGAACAAGTTTCAGCATGTTCATCTTTATGCTGAACAAGACAGGGATAAGGCTGCCAGGTATAGCTCAATTTGGAAACAGCAGCTTCAGAAGAGCAGCGCGAAAAAGCAGAATTCTGGTGGCTATGGAAAGCACAGTCAGGCCATTTGCAGCTACTCCAGTGTGGTATCTGCCAGGTTAGCATTAATGACAGGAAAGGCACAGAGTTTTTTGTGGATACATGAGTTCTTGCAACACTGAAAGCAGTGCACAAATATCCTGGGTAGTGTGTGATAACGTGGTGAGCAACATCAAGTGTCCACGTGAAATCTGTGTAGTGTGCTTTTCAAGTGTTCGTCATAAATAAAACTTGAATCTAAAGCTTGTGGCAGATATGTTACTGCCTTGACTGAAAACTGGTAGTCCAAGTGTGTTGCCTATCTAGGGGAGTGTCACCACCCACTGACGACCAGATGCTGAGAGGGTGCTGGCAAGTGCAGAATTACATTTACACCCCTTTTCTGATGCTCTGTATAAATCTGTAGAAATGCTCTGGAAATCTTACAAAATGGCTTCTAACATTCTCTCACACAGAGTTGTTTTTAGGAATCCTCTTGCCTCAAGTGCTCTGGTTTTCCAAATATTTTATGGAAGAGCACAAGAATCTGCTGCTGCAGCAACTGGAGAGTAACAAGATACCTTTCTGGTGTGTTGGTTGCCGTAGTTTTGCCATCCTGTGATGTGCCTATTGTTTAGATCATGCAGATACTCAGGAAAAGGACGTCTGTCTTAAACCCAAATGCTTAAAACTGTTTCTCTTTCAGAAATTTGGACTAACTTTGTGTGATTCTTTTAATAGGCTTTTTGCTCCTATCCTTCCCTTTTTTTCCTGGGGAAAGAAAATATTCAAATGTTTGTAGTATATATTGCTCTTAAAAGATCCTGCAGAGGCTAAATAGTCTCCTGTGTAAACCTTAAAATCCTAATTTCCAGTTTGCCACAATGTGCTGATGTGGTCATGCTCTTTCAGAGAGTTTAGATCTTAAAACCTCACAGCAGTGCTGTAATCATATTTCTGAGATTCAGGACATGTTAGGGAACTTCTGACTGCAGAAGGTTTACATCAGAGATCCTTGAATTCAGCCTGTCTTCCCTGCTGAAAGGCCCTACATGCAGGTAAAGCTTCTTCATGGAATTCCAGCTAGAAATCTATGACACAAGAAACGTTTTAGAAAACGTGGGATGTCTTTAAAAATGCCACATACCCAGAAATGGTTTTGGCCAGTGCCTGTGTTATGTCTCTGGCTGATCTTTTTTTTTTTTCTTTTTTTTTTTTTTTTTTACTTCCTCGTTTGTGCAATCATTTCAAGTAGAATTGGAATTTATTCAACAGTCCTGAATTCTGACACATTCAGTCCAGGAGTAAGGACTTAAATTCATTAAGAAAGAAGTTTCCTTGCTTTTTAATCAGTAGGTAGCTATTTTTTTCATGGAGTGTGGAATCAGTTCAACTTTGTATAGACTTTTTAAAGTTATTTTCTTGCGTAGAACTTTTTTTTTTCTTAATTCAAACTTCCGAGTGCTTTGCAACGGTGTTTTTATGCTTAGTTTTTTTAAGCATCTGGTATTTAGCACTTGAAGGACTGCTTCATTTTCCATTTTGCAGGCAATTTTTAAAAATGCTTTTGCATGTGTTTGCTTTTGGCTGATTTGTCTAGATTTTTAGAGATTTTTTTTATGAAAACAGCATGTAAGTCTGTTTTCCTACCTTGAAGCTATCTCCGTAGGCAGTTATGTTTATGTTAAGGCTGAAGTCCATTCTATAGCTCCTCCTTCCCTTCATCTATTATGTAAAAAGTATAAATAATGTAATTGAGTTCTGGTGTCTGCCTTATACATCAGGACATACCTACCTGGATGCCATTCTGCAGTATGGAATTGCATCAGAAAAACCCTTTCTGCTCTTGGGGTGTGCTGGTCCTGTCTGACAAGGACGTTTGGACATCCCACCTATTTTCCATGAAGACTTTTTGTCTTAATGGGATGCGGACTGTGATGACCTCTTTTCAACTTGCCAGTTTCCCACGGTGTGGAGGGGATGTCTGAAAGAGCAGCTTAAATGAAGTAAAAGATGCTTCAGCTGCCATTTGCTGAACAGACTGTTTTGCAGGCTCAATATTATAACTGAGAAAAAGCAAAGGAAGGAGGCATTGCTGTAGTGTGGAGGGGAGATAGAGGCTGAGGAAGGAGAGGAGGGCTTCTTGCTCGCTATTCAAGCTCTAATCCCAGAGGAAAAGATAGTTCAGTTCACCATTTTTGTGTGATTTCCCCCTGCCCCAAACACCCCCTGACAACAGAGATACTGTTGAGAGAATGGCCTGTGTGGATATCTGGGGTTTCATGTGAGGTAAAGAATGAGAAAAGAACCCTCCTGGGGCCATTACTAACACGTTGCTGTGTTTAGCTTGGCAGTAATTTTTTTTCTTCTTTAGATAGAGGCTCTTCGAGTGCAATCCTAGAACTGGGTTTGCATTGTTTACATGAGTGATAAAACTTGGCTGGAGCAGAGCTCTTCCACCTGCCTGCTTGGTTTCTCTAGTATCTTTTACACCTCTTATCAATCCTTCCAAACCCATCTGTCTTCTAGAGTGCCTGTTTTACAGAAAATACTGCCTCTTCGCCTGTGTGAGCTGAAGCTCCAAAGTTACCTGATCTGTATAAAATACCATCTTGGCAAGCCTGTGTAAAACAATCCAGTGAGTAGATGAAGCTCATTCTTGCACTGAATGTGTGGTTGATAATGGCCTCTGTTGTTGGGTACGTGAGAGGAGCAGCAGAGGTTCCGTGCTTGGGCCGGTGGCTCAGCGCTGTGGGGCGGTGTCACTGTGCCCGCCCTGGCTGCCGTGATTTCCGAAGGCGCCGTGTGGGGCCCGTGGCTCTGTTTGTCACCACGGGCAGCCGCAGGGCCCTGCAGCAGCCCTGGGAGCCCTTGGGTGCCAGTGGCCCAGGAGCAGCCCTGGGAGCAGCCCTGTGCCCGGGCACCGGTGCCAGCAGGAACGGGCTCCTGCCTGCTGGGGAGCTCGGAGCAGCTCCTTCCTCAACGCCTGCTTTTGGGCTTCTGGGGCCTCATGCTGGGTCTCTTTAGAAACAGTTCCCTCCTTCTGCAAAAGACAACAGGGTGAACATTTCAAGCTGATACAACTTAAGTGACGTGGGAATTACCTTGCAAGTTAATTGTGAATTTAAGACTTGCTCCAGTGGTCATTTCTTGGCCCGAGTTCTTGAAAGTTTCTTAACATTCACTGGAGGAGATCATATGCATTTCCAGATGATATAGAGATTCTATCATATATTCACCAGCTTTAAACATTCACTTTGAAATGTTTAATGTAGGATTATGAATATGAAAACATGGTATTTCAGAGTTTTGGGGAAAGTTTTAACCATGGGCAGTTTTAACATGTTAGATTTCCCTCTGCATAGATGATGATTTGTTTTTTAAAATAAAAACAACCCCCATGAACTCTAAACTTTATATAACATCTAAGAACACATTTGTCTTTTCCTGTGGTGTAAGTGAGAACATATATGCCTATATAAATATATACTGGCACATGTTTTTTGCCTTCAAAATGGCTTGTGGGCCATAAGTGAACAGACTGCTCAGTTACTATGCCTGGAATGCTTATTTAATACTTCCAAATTTAAATATTTTTCTGTGTTGGTTTGTTGCAAAAAAGTGCAGTCAAAAATATAACCTGGCAATAAATTTATTTTTCTGAAGGAGAATTACTTATTGGATGAAACATTCATTTCTCCAACAAATGGTTGCTTTCTCTTATACTACAAACATTGCTTTTCAGTGCTTATAACCGAAGTGGGAGCACTAAAGACATTGAATGGGAAATACCTTCATTGTAGTATCTTGGTATAAGAAGGTGTAATTCTGGTCTAGCAGAGGAGTTTGATTCTTCCCTGTGAGGGTGGGCAGGCCCTGGCACAGGTTGCCCAGAGCAGCTGTGGCTGCCCCATCCCTGGAAGTGTTCCAGGCCAGGTTGGACAGGCCGCGGAGCAACCTGGGCTAGTGGAAGGTGTCCCTGCCCCTGGCAGAGAGTTGGAACTTGGTGACCTTTAAAGGTCCCTCCCAACCCAAACCTTGTTATAAGTCTATTATTTATTTTTTAAAATGTGAAAAAACAAATTAATGTGCTTGTAGTTAATGTAATGAGGTGAGCTGGTTCACTCAAATTGAGTGCAATACATAATCTCTTGCTGTTTGTTCAAGCTGGTGCTGAAGTAATGTTTCATTGATGTAAATAAATAATATTCTTCAGTATTCCTTCACATCCCATAAGCTTTGTAGGCAATATAGGTTCTTGATCTGAAAATACTTTCTCTGGTAAGCTTCTGTACATTTGTTAAGGCAGCCTTTCTCTCACAGGTCACCTCATTTGCTAACAACTCAGAATTCAGATCAGGTATTTGCAATGGAATTAACATGCAGAAAGAGTATTTCTCAAGGTGTTTTTCTCCAGAAAAAAAAAAAAAAAAGGGAATTCAGACTACCATTTAGAATCCAAAGACACTCTTATTCCCATGAACTTGGTTGCTATAGGGAATATGGGGTAAGGGTGAATAACAAATGTGGCAGTAGTGTGCTTGGAGATGGCCTGCAGTTAAGGCCTCAGAACTATTTGGACAGTCTGTCTTTCCAAAGGCAAAAGGAGGGAAGAAACAGATTCCATCTCTCCATCTGGTGGAAGCAGGAAGGTCAGGGTGGTGCAAGGAGGGTATGCATTGAGATAGAAGACATTAACAGTGGCTGGGGGGAGAGGGTTGTTATTCTCCTGAGATTTACAGGGAATCTCTTTTTCAGGTGACTTAGGCCATTTAGCTGAGAGAGCGAAGGAACATTCCTGGGGTCAGTCTGTTTCCTGACATCTGGATGATGGCTCTCATCTCTCATGCTGTTCCTTTGTACTGGTTTGTTTGGTGTCCCAGATTGATCAGCTCAAAGCTAATTTCAAAATACATCCCCAGCATTCACAATGTGATTATTGCTGGTGCAGAAGTAAAGTTTGTGAATTTTGTTTCTTTCCAGCTGGAAGACTTTTCCAGACATTTCCAGACATTTGTAGGGAACAATGCAGAGGCTGTCATTTTCCCATCTCTTCACCCAGTACCTCAGCAAGAAACTGTTAGGTGAATTTTAAGCAAAGATGGGTGAAATGATGTGGGAGAAGGGTTGCACCTTGAAAAGATCACTTCTTACTCCCTTGCAAGTGTTTTGTCTCTATCCTGCGCTGGTGTGTTATGTCTGGGTCTGGGCTGGTGTATAATGTCAGCCTTGTTAGGACTGTCTGCACCTCAAGCGTTCACCTGGTGTAGGTATCATGCCACAGTCACCACACAATGTCTCTTTCTTGGATATACTTTTGTCTGCAAAGGCTCCCAGGCCTACCTCTAGTAACTACACTTTGGAGGAGAAGGAATGGCAGAATGTCAAGAAATCCTAGCAGTTGTACTTGAAACAGCAGACAAGAGCTTTTGGAAGTTCTAGGGAAGACAAAACATTTCAGAAAAAAAAAAAAAAAGGAGGACACAAGTTATTGTCTCCCTCCAAAATGAGATGCAAATTTGCTAAACTCTTTGTACAGATTTATGTCACAGACCTGGTGACACTGGGAGTAGGGCTCAGGTCACCTGTGCAGCTGCTCAGAATGTGAAGGAGAATGGTGACCCAGCAGCAGGAGAGGAAACAAAGTGAGTACTGAAACTTTTCATCACTGTGGTACTTGTTAATGATTCTTCTGGGTAGCAGCAATAATGAGCAGTTGAAAGAAGTACTTTATGTACCCTCAATAAATTGCTTCCAAACCTCATAATTGCCACAATTCTGGCTTTCAGTAGACCTGGTAATGAATTTTTGAGTGGTGTCCACATGTTGTGCCTGTTACTGTACTTGACTTTCATCCTGTTTTGAGTGATCTCATCAAGGGATGGATGATGCTATCTGAATAGAATATATTTATCCAATATTGGGCACAGTGGTGATGAGGAAATGGAAAAAAACGTGCAACTGACTGCAAGTGATTTTTTAAAATTCATTTTCGTGTGAGGCCACCTTTTCCTGATTCTGCTGTAGTGCTGATAGGTGTGTCATTTCAGATGGCACTGTCTGAAAAACCAGTGTAGTGACTGCAAGGATACAGGATCCAGCAGCCTCTTAAAGGATGCCGTTATCCATGGGAGAAAATAGATGCCTTCTTGTCTTGGAAGCATAGACACTGCTGAGGTGTTGCAAATGGCAGAAAATGCCTTAGGTTCAGATGGGCATGATGACGCTTAACTGTCCCTTAAAGGCTTGTGGCATGTGCCTGTGATCTGAATTTAACACAGTTCTTGCCTTCTGCTGACAAAATAAAAAGGAGGAGGAAGTTTTTTTTTGTTGGGTTTTTTTTTTTTTTTTGGAAGAGAAAAGTAGAGAAATCTGGAGAGACTTTACCTCACTTATATGAGCTCTTTCTATATGTATAATTTAACATGGCACCTTATATATAATTTAATGTGTGAAATAAACATAACATTTGAATTTCACAACTGGAACTCTTCTACTTACAGAAGTGGAATTTTTTCCATCTGTTTTTAATTTTAAAACGCTGTTTCTGCAATGAAATGAACATGTGTAGGGGCTTAAAGCACTGAATCCTAAAGATTGCATGACACCTTGCCCCCTTGCTAGGATAGTGAGCTTAACCACTGTACAAGGTATATGTTGCATTGATGTCAGTGTCATGACTGATAAATCACTTTCATCCTGCAACAGAGCCTTATTTATAAATAGCTCTTTAATAGAATGCCCTAAGTTTGCAAAGATGTTTTTCAAACCCCTGAGAATACTGGCTCTTGCCTCAAAGAGCTTATAGTCTAAATGAAGTAGATAACCAGGTAGAAAGGATCAAAGAATAGAGGAGAAACACAAAGGAGGGAAGTGGTGGGTAGGGGGGAAGGGAGGTGGGCACAAATCTCAGGAGACCAGGTCTATCAGCTTCTTGTTTTTAGAAAGAATATTGTTCACTGGCATTATAATTGAAATGAGATCATGTTTTGGAGCAGAGCTCACTGAACAGACTCACTGGTGCTGAGCTTTGTGGAGGAACAGAAGGGTGTTATTTTGTGTGTTAGAAGGGCTGTCTTAGGCACCAGGAGCAGCATGAATATGCTGCTTGCAAGGGGATTTTACAAGAGGTGAACAAGTAGTGTCAATAAGCTTTGCTTCATTGATTTTCATTCATTCCAGCTGAGGATATAACCCAGTGGGAGCAGTTAGGAGAAAGTAATAGACCTAGAGGGGAAAAGAAGGTTTTCGTACCTGTGTTAAGCCTTTTGCCTTGCAATCTGAATTGCACCTTTGCTCCTCAGCGAGTGCTTTGGTGTGTCATGTACGACAGAAGCAGCTTACTGGGCTGGTCCTCTTGGAGAGAGAGAGTAAGGGTTACCCATACTGTCTCTTCCCTGCCTTCTCACGTGCAGGGCTTTGACAGAGACTGCAAAAATGGGATGCTACACTTATTTAAGGTTTCCTAACACAGAGGGAAAAATAACCCAAACCAAAAAATTGATTTAGTTTGGTGCACTTTTGACTAAATAGGTGGCTGTGCTTCTTGTGTATGGTGGGTTGTTTTTTTTTTCCTATTATGCAAAAAAGTTGCTTCTTATGTTGCTTGCTTATTAGAGTCTTTGAAATAAAGAATAAATAAATCTGAGAGTCACTAGGTATTAATCTGTGACTTGCCATTATATTTATAAACCATAATCTCTCAGCATTCACTTGCTGTCTGATTCTTATTTTGACTACAAGGCAGTCTTGGCCTTAGTATTTCACTTCTAGAGCTCACGGTATTTTTGCTTGTCATCATCCTGCTCCAGGTGGAGTACTAGCAGTGGTGCAGGAAAACAAATACGGTACCTTGAGGAAGAAACAACATTTAGAAACTGAAAACTGAGCAGAAGTGATGGATCAGAAAGGGTTTAGGTGACCAAATAGTAACAAATATAATATGTTTGCATAGGACAAGGAAGGCCACTTGTAAAATTTCAAGTGGTACTTCTGGCCAATTTCTATGCCCACTTCAGCTAAACAAACACAATAGGATTTTTTACATTACTTGAGAGTGAAGATGCAAAGGGTTTGCAATAGTGGTTGTTTTTATTCAACTGCTGTTTTGTTCAGAATAAAATTGGTCATGCTCTGAAGCTGCCCAGCTCAATTAAGAGGCTCTCACCCCCCACTGCATTTGTGTCCTTGGTGTCTTGTGGGCAAGGTGCTCCCAATCTGTTCAGAACATGTCATGTGTCCTCTGCCAGTGACACCTGCGTCTCTTGAGGTTGGGGACAATGAGAGCAATGTTGTTGGGAACTGAAATCTTGGCAATGAGCCTGAGCATTAGAGACAATTGAGGGGGGTGTGATGGAATATGGGGGAAGTTTTTCACTTTTCATATGGTCAGCTGGGGAGGATGACACGACATTGTCCTGTTGCTGCTGAGAGTGGATGTGAGTTTAGGGCCTGAAAGCATGATGGTGCTGACTTGTTCCCTGTTCATTGGAAATGGAAAGCAAATGGAAACATGGAGAATTGAAGATTTTTTGTTCGTGGCAATTATTTTTTAGAGCAGTAATGTCCTTGCCATTCAGTAGATCTCATAAAATGTCAGAAGTCATTAATGGCCAACAGTCTGGTTACAGAAGCTTTAAAGATCCTGGAATTATGGAAAACTTTCCCTTTCAGTCCATGTGCCATCAGTGGTGGTTGTAAAGTATTTCCAGTGCACAGAGAAGTTTGCCAGTCCAAGGGAAGTTAACAAATATGAAATGCAGAAGCCTTGTAAGACTTTGACAATATTCCAAACCAATAGAGGATTAAGGGAACACACTCTCTTCTTATGCTTAAAACCAGTTCTAAAGCTTCAAAATGTGTCTTGTGGAAGTGTGGCATTTGTATGCCATGGCCAGAAGTGTAAAAAGTCTGTGTGTCTTCCTGAGTGCAAGCAATGTCAATGTAGAAGTGATGATCAAAGTGCTTGATAGTGCACTTACTCATTATTAGCAAAGATGAGGAAGATAGTTTTAGTTCCCACCTTAGAAGCAGGTAGTTCTAGAAGCTTGGTCTCGTGTCCAGGCTGTGGATATGGTTCATGCAGGTAAAATATTAAGAAGTAGTGAATTTGGAAATATGAAGTATTGCTATTGCCACTGTACGGTGGCCAAGTTATTGACTGTGCCCTGAGAAAACCATTCTGCTTCTCATTTTCTCATTGTAATGTGCTGATTTTCTTTTATTGCACAGCCATACCTACATTCTTGTTTCTACCTTCAGCATAGTGAAACATCTTGCTGATATTTTTCCATTAACCTTGCTTGGATGAAGATAAAAGTGATGTAGCATAATATTTTTTTATTGATTCCCTCCTTTCCCTCCCTGAATTGCTAAGCCAACACAGAGACGAGTGAATAGCTATTTTTAAAATACCTGTTGTGATTAAAAACTGTAGATAAGAAACTGACAATTTTTCTCTTATTCTGCTCTCTAGGTTATCAGCTTTGGAGCAATTGAACCACCAGCTGAGAGGGTGGACAAGTAGTGCCCTCTTAGATGTCTTTGCAGGGCAGGCCATGAAAACAGCTTTGTGGCTGGATTTATGCAGCACCTCACATTAGCCAGTTTTCCAAAAGCAAATTGACCTTTGCTGTGTAATGTTTTATGTCAAGTAGGAGATCAGACCTGCTGTGCTTGTGCTGTAATTTCCTTTAAATGCAGGATTAGATGTTCTGGTGTAATGGTGATACCAGTTATTATGTCAGTTGGTGTTTGCTCTGTTCCCCTCCCACTTTTTTCAATTGGGCTTGGGCTCCCTTTAAATATATCTGTAGAAATCCTTACTGCCACTTGGGCAAGAAAGGGAAGCCCTGAACATCTTGGCCTACAAATACCCTGCCTGTGGATCTTGCCCTGAGCAGGTGTAGCCAGCAGCAACATCTCCACTTCATGCAGTGGCTGCTCTTGGTGCTGGGCCTTTGGCTGCAGGCTGGACTAGCAGAGACAGGGGGGATGTGGGTCCCCAGTCCCAGCCCTACAATCAGCAGTTTGTCCAGTGGCTTGAGACTGAACAAAAGAGTGGCTAAAATATGTGCTGCCTTACAAGATTTGAAGTGATACATTTGTCTGCTGGGCCTTCTTCAAGCTGTAGAGAGAAAAATAGAACAAGCTTAGTTTTTCCATAATCTCCGCCCTGTAGCCCAAAGGAGACTACACGACAGAGATGTCTTCTCTAATCTTCTCTTCCACCCTGCATTATTTTCCTTCCCTCCTCCTTTCCTTCTGTCTCACAGCTCCCCTCCCCACTCGCACACATGCAGACTTTTGACAGCACACCAGTTTGATTCTTGAGCTCCCTTTTTAGCCCACATGGGTGTCTAGTCAGTGCTGCAGCCCTGGCTAATACACGAGAGTTGGAATAAATGTATAACAGCAGGTAGCAAGTGACTGTTGACAGGGTGACATATTGACTTAATATCTTGTGTTATGTGATATGAAGGATGTGCCTTTTGGTGTGTATTTTCATTTTAATTTTTTTCGTGTGTTTCTTAGACAGACACTTGTAGGCAGTTTGGAGTAATTGTCTGAAATCATTAACATGTTTATTAAATAAGGGAGCAGAGTGCATTATCTAGCAAATCAATTATGTAAATGCACAAAAAGCATGAGAGATTAGTCTTTAACTGTTGCTGAACTGCATCCACTTTCCTAAATTATACATGAAAGTGGGGTTTAGTCAGTGTGTACGTGTAGTGTTAGGCTCCACTTTGCTCTTTTGGAGCTTTAAGTAACATCAGTTAATTGATACTGTTGTGCAAGAAGAGGGCACTCCTGATGTACACTAATGAACACCAGTGTGCCTACATCCTTTCTATACAGGGAAACAGATGGTCTGGAGTGGAGAACAGAAGTAATCTCAATTGGAGGGTCTGGATGACAAGATAAACTGACAGTGAAGCCCTAGCAATTTATTCTCTCATCTAGACACTGGGAAAAAATCTCCAGGAAAATCTGTTAATCTGTAGCATTTTTAACAGTATGTTTTCTTTCTGGTGACTTAGGATCAAATGAGACTGTGTCTCTACAGTTTTACCAATCCTTAACTTCAAGAGGAGGTGAGAATAGAGCTCATCGCTCATGGCATGCTTGGAAAATTCACCTCTTTCCCTTACAGCTGTATAAGTAGTGTGTGTAGGGGACCATGTGGTAATAACAGCACAAACTGCTCTGCTCCGTTTTCACCCACTGCATTTGCAGTCGTGCTCAGCTGGAAAGGGAACAGTCTGCTGTGGTTCAGGCAACTGTGATTTATCCACTTGTCTAAAGCATATTGCACAAAAAAGAGAAGTGTTGCATCTTATGTAAATATTGGGCTGTGTTGGTTTGGAAAGACAGGTGTGCAGGTGTCACAGAAAAGGTTATGGATGCATTTTAAAAGTGAGTGGAGCTCGTGGAAACATTATTATTCTTCGTTCTTAAGTACATGTATGGTCTCAAGCTTCCAGTAGTAGCTGGGGCCTTCCCAGAGGTTATCACTATTCATCCAAGAAGGAGAACGTGTACCACACTAATAGCTTTTTTTGTCATACTGTTATTTTCCTACCATGTCATCTTCTCTGTATGTTCCACAGTTGGGCCATTTCCAGATGCCCAGGATGTAGAATTTCCCTATAATGCTGATTTTGCAGATCATCGTAAATGCTCAAACTGTCTTACAGCACAGTTATCCTCAGGACACGCTGTAGTTTGATCCCTACTGGACTGCCAGCACTAATAACTCAGCTCTTTATTTCCTTTGTTGTTATTTCTAACCTGGCTTGAGTTTGGGTTGTTGAAGTAACAAACTTCTGCTGGCCTGGCGAGTCACATCCTGTTACCAGAACCCAAGATTGCCTCCCAGGAACTGAGGCAAGGGCCTTTTCTTTCTTCCTTTCCTCTGCTACTCACTTTTGCCCCTAGTCCTGCCAGGGAGGGTGGTGAAGAAAGACTTTGTAGCCTTCCATCCCTTTGGACAGACCATGCACTACAGTGACAGTCATTGTACCAAGTGTTGCAACTTATCATGGAATCAGGAGCTGTGCTACAGAGCTGGGTCTAAGGAATGCACACTGCTTTCCTGCACTCTGACCAGGTGAGCTGTAGGCAGCTCCCTGAGTGCAGTTCAGCTCATCTGTGCAGGCACACATGTCAGGACTGGCTATTTGCTGTCATTGGAAGGCTTTCTGGAGTGGGTATTGCTGGAGATGTGGCAATTCAGCTGGAGACAGTAAATTATATTACTGTACCTGAAAGTGGGATTCATTTAGTTTCTGATGAAATTTGCAGTTGCGAAAATGTTGTTAAAAGACAGTGCCTTCCCAGGAATTCTGAGTGTTAAAGTAACAGGACGTTAAGTGTGTCATGTTTATTAATTGTCAAAATTAGATCAATCATAACAGACCTAACAGATATGCCTGGTTGAGCTGAAAGATGAAGATGGAAGAGCTAGCAGATATCACCAAGGAGCTGAGAGATGCCAGGAGAGATGACAGATGTGGCTGGATGAGCTGAAGGGGGATTGGAAAAATGCAGTCCCAGTCATTGCCTCAGGGAAGAAATAGTAAACCTCATAGACCTTGAAAAAACGTCTCAAGTGAGCAGGAATGGAGGAGTTTGTTCTGTGCCATTGTCTCTGACTCACTTGCAGTGTCTGCCTCTTCCTCTTCTTGAGAAGTTGCCATAGGGGAATGAATGCTGTGATAGCTTGGATTTAGAATTTTGTTCATGGTTAGATTCAAAAGCAGACTATAAAATATTATTGTGCTGGTGCTGATCCTTTCTGACCTTTGCAGTGTCCACGCTTTGGCACCTTCAGGGACTTGTGAGTCTTTAGCCTGCAGTGTTAAAGAACTTTATCCTGCAATGACTCAGTTGGCAACAGATTCCTGAACCTGGGCAGAGAGTAGAATAAATTCAACATTGCAAGGTGAGGGATCCAAGTCCAGCTTTCTGCCTTCCCAGAGGCTTTGGGAAGGCAGATACATTGTTGTGATCTGTAGGATTGTTTCTGTCTTCTGTGAAGCAGGCAGAGAACTTTACAGTAATGTGAGAAGGACCACTGGCATTTGTGATGTGCTCAAGGGATTCTGGTAACATGGGCAGGGAGCTGTTCGATGTAGAACTGATAAAGCATCTATTAATAAGAAAACAATATCAATATATGAAATATGGCCTTTTGAATATATTCAAATATAAACAGTATTCCATGTATCTGGAACGTGCAGGTGGTTGTTGCATTGGGGTTTTTAAGTGAAGACTGCACTATACCCTTTTTTGTTATTTCCGGTATCTTAAAAGCTCATTGGGCTATATTAAAAAGAAAAATGACAATACATCCTACTGCATTCAGTGAAGTGTTCCATCCTTTTACAAATAACTTGTTTTCAAAACCTAGAATGAGAGCTAAATTCCAGAATGGTGTCTTCATAAAAATAGAGCTCATGGGGCTTTTTCAAATGATGAAGGATGTACTTCAGACAATAATATGCATAGGTATGGCATGTCTATAAAAGTTGGTTCAGAAAGTCTGCACAACACCCCCTCGTTGGTGCTATAAATACATCTTTGTGATGAAGCTCAAAATGGGATGAAAATATTTTGATACTGTGTTTTTAACTTTTGATACATCTCTTGGCTTGAAAGATAAAAGGATTCACTCCTAGAATTTACACTCCTCTGATGTGATTAAAACTAGATAGGTGTACTGTAAATAGAATATAGTCTGTATGATGATAGGTATGGCTTAGTGTTTTTGAGCAGGAGGTTTCTTACTGTGGAAAAACAGCTTTTCTTGATAAGTTGCTTGTCACTGTTTTCAGCAGCACCTCCTTTCATCTATTATTCATTTTGGAAGACTTAATAGTATGATATGGGTGTGGGCTGATACCAGACACCAGTAGAGTATAACCCCTACAAAAATGAGATCCACAGAGCTATTGGGGTTAGAGAGGCAAACAGACAAATGCGTCTTTGCTTTTTGCAGAGCATTTCCCCATCCAAAAAAGAGTCACACTGATACATGCTGCAAACTGTCTCCACTAGTCCCCTGTTTAAATCCTGGCTGAGCAGGCAAAAAAGATGAGTGTCTTCACACCTTGTAAGGTATGGTGGAAAGCAAGACCCCTATTGTGCAGTGAAAGGAGTACCCTGTTGTCCTGTAAGGATTGTAACGTGGAGCAGTATCTGGGAAGGCTGCATCGAATTTTGTTCTCCAGCCCGTTAGCACAAACTGGGGTGTTTGCAGAAGGTCTGCAGTTGGTTCCCCATGGTTTACTGTGAGGTCTGGAGGGCTGCAGTTTGGTGTGCATGTAATGACTGTGAAGTCCTGTGTGACCGTGGATTTGTTGCAGTCGCTATGTGCATATAGATGGATGTATTTATAGAAGAATCACTGTGAATGTGAGAAAGAAGCCTTTGAAGTGTCAAGCCAAATATTCTGGGGGGAAAAAAAGAAGATTTCTTGTCTGCATCAGAAGCTTGCATTTCATGTAGACTTGTCTCATTTTACCCAAAATATCTCCCCACAGGTCAGGAGAGCTGAAAGCAATAATAATAATAATAATAATTGGGAATGTGCGCGTGAGAAAGGATAGAGGGAAATAACAAACAACTCTAAAATGTTTTTTTTCCTCCTTAGTTATGATTTGTTTCTTTCCAGTAGCTTTGTCTCCTGCTTTATGTCCTGTTGTATCATGGACCTGCCAGGGGAGACAGAGCTGTGTTGCTTTCCCTTCAGTCAGGCCCCTGCAGGTGTCCTGCCGGCAAGGCACAAGGGATGCAGGACAGCTTCCAGTGTTCTCAAAGTAGGCTGGACCCCCCAAAGCTCCAGGTCTGGCTTAGGGGAGCTCTGGGATGGATTGTGCCCCTCAGCTCCCAGCGTGGAGGCCACCACAAAACTACCCCAGGCCTGACACGAGGATTTCCTTTGTTCTTTGCTTCCCTCTGGGAAAGAAAAGGCACACAGATACTCCAGAGCCACAAAGGAAGGGGTCCACTCGTCTTTAATTTAGCTACTACTGTGATATTAGAGTTGGCTGACTCTTGAATATGGATTAAAGCCAAGGAATGTTACTGAAAAGAGGCTTTTTGTAAAGCAAAATAAAATACAGATGTCTTTCAAAATTAACTCTTCAGGTGATGGCAGTGGTTTGATGCATCATTTCCATTCCAAAAATAGAAAAGAGTAATTTTTATCAAGAAGTGTTTCAGGCTGCAGTTCTGGGCTGGTTGGTGCCTGTATATTTGTATTGAGAGAGCTCAAAACCTTTTCCATGGTTCCTTCAGGGAGAAATTCTTGCTGTCTCTTAACAGGTTTGGGACATGATTCTCTGCTTTCCCTTGCTGTATCTTTATTTGGATACAATATATCCTTGCCCCAATTGAAATATCTAAGTTTTGCTCTAAAGTATCTAAAGTATGAGAGTAATGTTTATAGTGCTTGCAAAACCTCCAAAAACATACATTGCAAATAGTTTGTAGTGTTAAGGATGAGAATTCTTATTTTCTTGCTTGTAGGTAATTACTTACATAGTGCTTATTTTTTCTATTATTACATCTATTCCTTCTTTTTAATACAATGTGTAGTACTGAAGCTGGAGAAAACCAGGAAGATGAGGGTTGTTTTAGAAGTGGAATGTGGGATACTCTGGTTTTAAAACACCATGTACTTTGTAGCATTAAGTCCTTTTGTGCTATGGTAAAAGGTTGTGGGCTGACAGCATCTGCTGTTATGAGCTGGTTTGAGTCCTGAGCTACTGAACCCTTTCAGTGTGATTTTTAAACAAGGTTTGGGAAACTTAGCCAAGCTATTTGTTGCGTTCCATATTTAAAATCCATTCTTTTGGTGCGATTGTTTTAGTCTCGTTCTTGGAGAGTGTTGGTCAGACATCAGTGGCATTAGTAGATTCCTTTGGTGTCTGGGAGATGTGGAAAAAAAAGTCTTCCAGTTAAAGTAGCGGGAGGTTGCTAAATGCCGGCTTGAGTGGTGTCCATTTGGAGTCAGGTCAGAGAGACCCAGATGCAGTGAGTGAACGTGGGGATTGAGATGATGTTAAAATGGAGCTTCAATGGTTCTGAGTATCAAGAATTGCAAATATTCATCTTTTCCCGGGCGTGCCTTGGACTGGGCCTGCACCTTGGCATTTGCGTTGCGCTGCTGTCGGTGAATGTTAGCATGCAGCAAACACTGCAGGCGGAAGCTCTGGCTGCCAAAAGAAGGGCATTTTTCAGATGTATTGCTGTGGTGTTGAATGGGGAGCTGAGAATATGCTTTCTCCAAGAGATGTAAAATATTAAAGAAGCCCGTAGCAATAAATGGAAGTGCACCCATTGGTTAACAGCGTTTGGCTATATATCAAGACCATTTCTGCAAGTAGATCTTGTAACATAAATTACTGAATACTGAATTACTGCAATGTGTTAAGGATTCCGTTTAATTACAGGATGTTAAGGCTTCAAAAATAAAATTCTTCAAAGTTAATCATGAAGTAAAATAACTCCGTACTTAGCTGAGCTTCAACTTCATTAAAACTGTTCAAACGGCTGATGGAGCCCTAATAAGTTTTGTTCAAAGATATGACATCTTTGAAAATTTTCTGCAAATCTAACTCTATTATCTTTGATACTCTCTAATTGGATATAGCAATCTCTATTCATGTTGTCTAGTGGATTGCATCCATGATAAGGTGCTGTAAATGTATCCTGTTGTCCTGAAATTAGCAAATCCAGGGATTGTAAGGGCTATTTTCATGGCAGTATTTAAGCCCTTCAGGCAAGTACAAAATACGTATTTTGCCTCATACCAATATAAAACTGCTTTGGGGAGTGAAAAATAGAGGGGGGAGGGAATGGAATAAGCAACATTCTGACAGTATCAAATCATTAATGAGGGCACTGATTTCTAAATTATTTACAGTGTATTCCATGTGCTCAACTGTTTTAGAATTGTTAATATTGAATGTGTTGTTTGTTATACACAAACATTCTTCTCTCTTTTACTTTTAGATATCCTTTTTGCAATATGATTTAATTACTGATGCTGTTTACTCTCAGGAGCTGTAAAGATTTTTTTTCCTTCTGCAAAGTAAAATCAGTATTTTACAACACTATAACCTCTTAGGAGAAGGTGTTGGTACTGTGTGGAGGAAACATTAGGATGTAGTATTTATTTTCACCAGGTGAGGTAGGGCAGGATGGGGGCCGGATGCTGTGCCCCCTTTGCAAGAGCCAGCTCCTTTTTCTTCCTTGGCTTCTCCCTCTCTCCCTCACTGCTCGGCCTGGACAGCCGGGCGCTGTTCCAGTGCCCTCTCCTCTCTGGGAGCTGTTACTTTCAGGACCATCAGCTTTTCATCCTCTTTTTGGTGTCCCTTAAAGCAGCTTAAACGGCAGATAGAGAGGTAGCATTTTGCCCTCTGCTGGGAAGCAGGGTCTGACAAATCAGCGGTGTGAGCTGCTGTGCCAGCCACTCTGGGTGAGAGACTGCGCAGGTCTGGGAAAACACTCAGGAGGCTGTGGAATCCTTTTCTGTGCTTCATTTCCTCAGACACTGCAGCAGCAGCATAAAGGTTGTGTTGTCCTTCTCCTTAAGGATGATATTTCTTCTCCTTTTTGATAGTATTCCTTTTATGTCAGTGTTGTCACTAGAAATCATCTGGCTATTAGTCAGGCTCCTGTGAAGTCCTTTGCCCCAGTCCCTTCTAACAATCTGAGAGCACTGAACTACTGGACCCTGCCCTGCTACTGTTTTTATGGAATTGATTTGCAGTGTGAAAACTCAAACACAAAAACCCAAGTGGGAATGGCCTGGTTTGTAGTTCTGATTTAGAAGTAGGCAGAATACTTTTTGCATTTCTGGTGTAATTTCAGCTGAAGTTGTTGGAAGGATAATAAAGACTAGTTTGGGTTGGAAGGGGCATTTAAAGGTCATCTAGTCCACACCTGCCCTTAGAAGAGCAGCACATCTTCAACTCAGTCAGGTTGCTCAGAGCTCTGTCCAACCTGGCCTTGAATGGTTCCAGGGATGAGGCATCCACCACCCCTCTGGGCAACCCATTTGTGTTTCATCACCCTCATAGTAAAAAATTCTTCTTGTGTCTCATCTAAATCTGCCTTCTTTTAGTTTAAAACTGCTACCCCTTGTCCTATTGCCCTGCTAAAAATTTGTCCCCATCTTTCTTTTAGTTCAGAAAGGAGCAGTTCAGTCTTCTTGGAGTCTTCTCCAGGCTGAAAAAAAAAGCTTTATCCTACTCAGTAACTATTCTGTACTGTGGGGATTCTCCTTGTTACTGTTTTCACATTGGTCCTCCATGAAGCACAAACTTCAGTCACTGTAACTGAACCAAATTAGTTTTTGTTTCTTACAAGTTGTCACTTTATCTGCAGTGCCCCAAAGCAGCGTTTATTTTACTGTATTTTTTTTTTCCTGAAGACACTTCTTTGCTTTAAGAGAAATAGCCCAGGAACAGGAGACAAAATAAAGAATAGACCTATGTTATTTCCTCGATGTCTTGTGAAAACACCAAATATATGTTTTGATTTTCTGCCCAGCTGAAAAATCATGTAGCTTTAATAACTTGATTTCCCCTATTGTTCATGTTTATTAGGTTTTAGTTAATTTCTTTTTATGAAGCTTGGTGATTTTTTAAAAAAAACCAACCATTTATGAAAGTTGATTTAAAATCTATATGAAGCCACCTTTCCTTGAAAGCTTATCCTCTGTGTAACACACAGGTTGTGTAATTATGAAATCAAGTTGCTTCATCTTTATAAACACCCCCTCACCCATATATTCAGTCTGGTTTTTGTTGTTTATGTGTGGACGTGTTTCCATGTGCAATAGAAAATGAAAACTTTTTTTAATAGTTTAAGTATTTTTGTCCCAACTCAGCTGCGAGCCTTTTTCCATTATTATTTTTTGAATCTGGAAGATAACACTAATAACATTCTTGGTTATTATGGACTACTACAATGGGCCAATACCATGCATGATGTGGAGTGTCTTTATGTCATTTATCTTCCCATCAGACAATCCCATGCCTTGTAACTTGTAGCATTTCTGTGGTGTGCACTTGGTTTCACTTGTTTGATAATTTGAGTGGTGAAGACTTAATCCTTCTTTGTTGTCTTCCAAAGGAAACTGTCAAGTAATAGTGATACTAAATCTACTCAGTTGTGAGATTCAGAGCTGGCTCTTTCTGCACAAAGCTGTATTGCAGGCATTGCTGAGCACAGATTGGAGAATCACAGTAGCTGTGAGCTAGCTCAGAGATTAGAATTTATTGCTGTACAAAGACTAGCTTCCCTTTCTTTTTTCCTGAATGGGTGTTTTATGTGTTTTATCTCAATACTGATTTCTCACTTCAGTAAGTACAGGGTGTCAGCACAGCAGTGCCATACACAAATGTCTCCTCCTTGCTACGTGACACCAAGGGAAATTTAGGTTGGATGTTAGGAAAAAGTTTTTTATTCAAAAGTGCTAAAGTACTGGAATTATCTGCCCAGGGAGGTGGTGGAGTCACCATCCCTGGTTATGTTTAAAAAAAGATTGGATGTGACACTCAGTGCCATGGTTTAGTTGAGGAGCTAGGGCTGGGTTGGACTCGATGATCTTAAAGCTCTCTTCCAAGAATACAGGAAATAGATGGAAACAATTAAGTAGAAGTTAAATATCGTCTACACATAGGTAGGGCAGAGGAATCAACTGTGGTGAGCGGAAGAGCTGTGAGAGTACTGAGGGAGAGGCACAAATGGAGAAGGTATCCTCCCCAAGTACCTCAAACAAATCAGTCAACAACTGTTGTGCTGAATGGCTTCTGCTGGCCTGTCCTAGCAACAGCCATGGTTAACCTGGCACAGATCAGGGATAGCAGTGCAGGAAGAGTGATTTTCAGATTGTCCTTTTTCATGAACAAGCTGGGAAAAGGCCTGTCCAGATAGCAGTAAAAACAGGTCACTTGACGCCGTCCAGGAGGCTGTAGCTCGTTAGTGTGTGAGCAGGAGATGACTTTACAAAAGTACCAGTAATGTATGAGTGATTGGTGAAAATAGAAATGGAGAGGAGATAAATGATGGGAACAGAGAACAAGGGAAGGTTAGGAAAAATAGGAAGTGGAACTGAGATAAACTGGCTTTTACAGTTAAAGATGACAGAAATTACAGGAGTTGTTCATCTCTCTAGCTTGGCTGAATGCAGAGGAGTCTAAAAGTTAAGGTCCTGTAAAAGGGCAGGTCAGCAGTGTGACTTCATCATTCTGTTCCCCTACTGCAGTACAAGGGCTTGAAAAAGGGAACAAGATGAACTAGAGGTACACGGGAACATAAAATCTTCCTTTTTCTCTGTGGAAAGACATTATGATGATTCAGCATGAAATACAGGCAGTAATGGGCACTGCTTTGAACTGGGTTTGTTTTATGTGTTTAAAACAGTTGCTGCATTAAAGGTGGATATCCCCAAAATTTAGACTGTCTCCATCCAGATGAAAATTATGTAATTGAATCTCTGCCCCATTTAGTTTCTCTTTTATCTGACAATGCTCTGTGTTGGCTGCTGTGAAGGAAAGTGTAAGAAAACCTACAACACCCAATTAGGGAGTCATGTGGCTGTTCGTGGTATTTTTTCCATCTCAGCTAAGGACTGGCTTCTGCCGCAAAGCGTTTGGATTTCTATCCCTTCCACATTGCCTGAATTCTATGCAACACAATACAGGGTGTTCTCGTCAGCTCTGTGAATCTCAAAACCTGTTAAAATGCTGCAATACCAATTACCTTGTGCTTCTAGATCTCGATTCTTTGTCTGTCTTCTAACATTCATTCGTGTTGTGATAATTGTCTTCAGTTGGTCCGTGGCACACTGTACTAAGCATGATAAAATATAAGAATTAGAGAAAATGGTTAGATTAAAAAGAGCAAAAAACTTTTTTAATGTACAAAGGTTCTAGTGTACAAATCCTGCAGATTTCTGGCAGGTTATCATAATAGTTTGTTCCTGTTAAAATATGACAATTCTGTTAATTCCAGCATTTTCAGTTCAGAGGAATAACAACACACCAACCCTTCCTTTAAGGATCTGATTTTAGACTAGGTGCTTTTGCAGCATCTTGGCTAAGTGGAATTGTCTCCCAAATACATTCAAGTCCTCACAGCATCTTTCTAACCAACACAGACACACAGGATGTGGCAGCTTCCAGCTCTGCTGGAAACTTGTGGGCTTGCAAGTGCAAATCTTTCCATTTGGCTGTTGGAAAACAGACTGATGACTGTAGGTAGGTAGAAGCCAGTTCATGCATTCACCTGGGCTGAGACAGCTCTCCATGGGAGTGCCCAGTGGAGTCCTGGTTCTTGTATGGGATTTCTCAGTCACACAAATATTTAGAGGATGCTTTGGATTATTCTTGGCACTTGGAAAACCTCCATATTTTTGTCAGTGAATTTAAGCATTAAAAATTGTGAATTGTGTACCTGCACTATCACTTGCATATTTGCAATTGATGTATTCCAAGGAAATGAACTCTTTGTTGCCAAAGAATATCTCCCTACTTGATGCTGATAATCCATACCAGTTGTATCCTTTTTTAGTTTTGTCCTCCAGTTGTTTCTGATGCAATGCCCAAAGAGACATCAGTACTTATCCCCAGACACCACTGCAATTTGTCTGATAGCTGTCATTGAACTACAGGCAGTTTTAGAATGTTACATTTTTCTGTTAAGGAAAGTTGTTTCTCCTGGCAAAGTGTTTTAGGTACCCTTTTTCTCTATCATGCTGAGCTGAAACTGAAGTTCACATAAACCTCAAACATTTGAGTGAGAATTAAAATTAGGGAGGAGCATATAGTCCTCTGTGGAGTGGGAGTTCAGAAGGAAAATAGGAGAAATGATAGTCACTGACTTCTTCTGATTTACAAATGGGAGAGGGATTTTCTCTGAAATACTTAAGAGTAAAAATAGATGAGCTGAGCTTTTATCCAGGTTTCCAGCTGTCTGGCTTACTAAATAAAATAGAACTGACGAAGTACAGAATTGTTCTCCAAATATAAGAAGCCCTCAGTGTGCCTCAAAATACCAGTAGGAAAGTAAAAAGAGGTTAAAAAATTGGTGAGAATCATTAATGGAAATTGAGCAAACAGCTCTACTGTCAAGAGGGAAAAATTGTTTCATATATGAGTGATGATGCGTGTCCTAATAAAAGACATCGTTTCACACCCACCAGGAATAAGACATATTCTGTACTTTTATATCCCATCTTGTTTTGAGTAGGAAGAATATCTTTTTTAAGAAGAAAAATCTTTCGTTAGGAAAATGAAGAGGAAAGAGGTTTTCCCACATGCTGGAGAAATTGATGAATCATTTCCATCAGAGTACGTGCAAAAGCAGAGGAGCTGCCATAAGAGAAGGAGCAGCTGATTTTTCCAATTGATCTTTGGCACAGAGATGATCTCGTCATGCTCTAACTAATTTTGACAAAGGTGTTTTTAATGAGGGGGAAAAAATAAAAACTAGGGCCCCTTCATCAGCTGAAATGCTAAATACGGTGAAATATTTTCTGCTGAATTCTAAAAAGGAAGAGTTAAAACTGCAGTCAGAGGTGACAGATCCAGGAGAGGTGACAAACAGGTGCCACGTCGCACTACCTTTGCTCTGTAGTCTCGAGTGGGAGGAATATTTTTGCTGGATGGGAGGTGTGTGTTCAGGTGAGGAAGTTCACCTGAGAGAGGCACAGCCTGAGGCTCTGAGTCACACAGCAAAATCCCATTTTGAAATGCAGGTAAGACACGTGACATGAAAGGGGAAGGTGTTGGAGTGTAGGGTTGTTCTGGGAGGAACCTGGAGGATGCAAAGTGTTTAAAGAGGGTGTTGAAGTGGGTGGCAATCACTCTTTCATCTCCTCTTTTTTCTGGAATACCTTCTTCCTTCCCTGGCCCTGTCCTAGAACCCATATCTCCACCCCGTAAGGCAGCAGCTTCCTCCGAGCCACCTTTCCCTCCCCACTACCTGTTGGGAACTGCAAAACAGGAGAGAAAAGGCCGCACCTTGTACCAGAGGGAAACACTGAAGGGAGCCTGGGTGGGGAGCAGGGAGGTGGCCCTGTGAGGAAGGTCATCACCTGGGATTGTGCAGGGGCTCTCAGAACTCCAGGCTGTTCCCTTAGGTGCAAGCAGGAGAGGAGCTGTGGTGGCTGCAGTCCTTGCTGGCAGCTGTGCTGGCAGCTGTCTGCTCCGTGCCTTGAGGCAGCTCTGGGCATAGATACCCAAACACAGGTTTGGGGCTCCTCCTGTGCTGCCAAGCTGTAGGGGGAATGAGGCTGCTGAGGACAGGACAGTAGGTACCCAGACCGTGGAGGTGGGCAAGAACACCATCTCTCATTTCTCACTGAAATACAGCAGTGTTTTGTGTGAAGCTGGGTTCCACTCTTCCAGCTGCAAGCTGCTGGCTAATTGGTTTAAGAACTTCTTGCCTTCTAATTGACTATTATGCAAGTGCTTTATTTCTTCTAATAATTTCTTTCACCAAGTGATACTCATCACTGTTGATGTCCCTGACTTCAGAAAAGACCCAACTGATTGTATGCAAGGGAGTATCCAAGAACAGAGGAATGGAGGGATGGGTATGCACTTGTACCTGGCCAAAGAGTTGAAAAGAACTATTTTTACACATTTCGGAACAGAAGGACACAGTTTGAGGGAGGTAGAGGAAGAGTTGTGGGTGAAGTACACCACCTCTCCCAGATGACTAAAACAAGAAGCACCTAATTGTCCTACAGGTGGAGATGCCTTGGCATTGTTATCTAAGCTCTGCACTGCCAGGAATGTGAAACCCAGAGAAAGGAGGGTCACCAGGTGCAGCAAATGCTTGAATGGGAACTGTTTCTGTAAGGCAAGAAGGCCTGAGAGTAGGCTGTTTGGAGTTATCACCAGCTAGAGACTGGTTTTATGAGCTCATCAGTAAGATGAGGCATTTCTCTAGGTAAACGAAGGCTCAGTCAACAGTTACTGTGATCTGGAATCTGTGAGGTAAGCAGAAGCATGGGAACAAAGTGATGCACTGCTCTTGTTTCCTTTCTTTGCAAACTGCTTGTCAGCTGAGTGGGAGAGGCAGCCAGGGATGGCTGAGGGAAGGGAAAATCTGTGCTTTGTTCTAACCCCTTGGCTCACTCTTTCTGGAACGCACCCAGGTACCAACTTAGTTTGGTGCCTTAAAAGAAGCTGCTTTTTCGAGGCCTTTCTGAGGTTAGCTGATACAGTGTCATCCAACCCCAAACACATACAGGAGAACCTCATAACTGCAGCAGGAACTTCCATGCAGGATTTTCCCTTGGTTTGACATGTTCCCATGAAGGTTTTAGGGGGGTTAGTTTTTCTTTTAATGAATTACAAGGCCTTTAAGAAGTGATACTTACTCAATATTTCATTATAAGGAGTACTTTAACAAATGGTACAATAAACTGCCTTTTTCATTTTAGTGGTGTCCCAAAGAATGCATTAGTCTTTGAAGCTGAAACACTTTGACATCAGTCTGGGTGATGAGTTGCTATGGTTTCAAGGGCAGTGTTAGTGCTAGAAAAAGACCACATCCCTGAAATGTGCACACGCAGTCCCGGGCTCCTATATATTTCATGACCAGAACATAGGAAGTCGCCTTCCACATCAGTGCCCTCATCACGGGGCATAAGGAGAAATGGAAGGAAGATGTGCAGCTGGATTGCTGATGGTTAATAGCTCTTCCATCCCGTTTGAGTGGGACGCTGTGGACGTGGCAGTTTTCAGCACTGTGATGGAAAGCTGGGAAGCCTGGGCCTCGTGTGAGCTCCCCGCGTTCGCAGGGGGCATTTCCAAGGCAGGCAGAACTCCGAGTGCGAGGGAGAGGCTTCTCATTTTCTTCTGGACTAGACTCAATGCAAGCCACATGTGTTATTTCGGGAAATACTTTGTTCAAGCTGCAAAAGGTGGTGTGTTTTTATCAGGTACCGATCACAGCATTGAAGTATTTGGGTATAGATGCTTTCTCTGAGGAAGAAACAATACAGCAGCAGTTTTTGAAAAGATAAAATAATTTTTAGTAAGCAAAAAATAGGTATATTAGGATCTTGCTTTACTTATCACTTAAGCATCTTTAACTAAAAATAGAACCCTAATCAGTTTCCCCTTGAGTCCTTCAGCTTGCAAGTAGGAAATAGATAATGGCTGGATGTTTAAAACAATACAGTGTTTCACATTATTTCTCAGTACATTGTAGCAATGTGAATTCCTCTGAGTTATATTTAATGCGGATAGTTCTAGAAAATATCTAGGAGCTTCACTGTGGATATTGAAATGCATCTCTGAAAGGAAGAATGCTTTCCTTAAGTCTTAATGAGTGCCCTACTGATTTGTAATGAGCAAACCCTCTCCTGTACAGCCTCTCTTTCTGGTCACAGCTTGATGCTGTTACACTGTCCTCCAACATTTCAGTTCCTTTCTCAGGATAGCCCAGGGTGCTTTAGAACACCTGCTGATGTCTGGAGCTGTGCTTCACTCTCCCTGTGCCACACACGCCTTTCCCTCTTCTCCCAGGCAGAACAACACAGCCACTCATCAAGTCCTTTGCAGGCCTCAGGATGGGTCCCAGTGTGGTGCCCTGCCAGCCCTGGGCCTGGGGATTCTTCTCCATACCAGGTTCTTTTCTAGAAGCTGAGAGGTTATCAGGACTTGGTGGGTGCACAGAAACACAGTGAGGGGGTCCCATGGTCCTCTTATTTTTCCTGCTTGGTGTTTTTTAAAGGGTCTTGTCCTTCCTTCCTTCGCCTCTGTTTTTCAGTGTAACTTGTAACATCTGACTTCTCACAAAAAAAAGTGCCCTGTAATTTTGGAAGTAATGATTTGATCTTTAGTAAGTTTACTGATGTGTAATCATCCGGCAGGATGGAGGAAAGCCACTTGCAAATGAGCAGTGTTCATCTAGAAATTCAGCCTTCTCACCAAAGTGTTCAAGGGAGGAAACGGTGCCAGAGGAGTTCCCAAGACTTTGAATTCAGGGATTTCAAGCTCAGAACAGCTGTATGTACACTGAGGCTTTTCTGTTCGTTTGTCATCTATCTAACAAGCTCATGGCACATATGTGTATTTGCTTGTGAATTACAAAGAAATGTTTTGGAAGTCTATAGGGAATCCAGTTAATCAGTTTGATTCATTGCTGTACTTATTAGCCATGATGGCTGAGCCTCTGAAGGTTTGCCATTTTCTGTCAGTAAAGTTCAGTGTAGTCTAAGCCAAAATTGTTGAAATGAATGTCTTAACTTTTATTACCCAAAGAAACTGTCAGACACACCTCTGATGATTTCAGATGGAGTAAAACCACTTTTTTAAAACTTTTTTTTTAAATTTAATTTTGTTCAGCTGAAATCCATAGTGCAGGCATATACAGATTGTGGGAAGGAGGAAATATTAGTTAAGGTCTAGGTGCTGCCCAAATCTTGTGTAGCCGTTTAGGTAATTTTTAATTTTTTTTTCTTTGCCAGCTGCTACTTAACAGCTTGTAAAGATCTTTTGAAACTCTATTACTTTATGCATTAGAGATTTGCCTGCTTCCACTCTCCCCCTTTTGGGATTCTGTTAGGCTTTTTTCTTGTATGCTGTGCCAACAGCAGATTTTGCCTGAGTATTCTTTTTCTCATTAACATCAATTGAAGTGAGACATCAGAAATCCAGGACCATTTGCAATGACAGGACAGTGCCAATGCTCTTCCTTTCGTAACCCATGGGAGTAAAACTATGCAAAGCATCATTTCGTTATTCACATTATGATAGCCTGCATAAATTACAAATCATAAGCTAGGGGAAAAAGATCATTATATACTTTGTCAAACATCCCGAGTTTAAGTTTTGAGAGGGACTATGAGAAAGAATAAAAAAAATCAAGATAATATCTCCAGTGGTTTGGGGAACTGTCTGTTTTCCTTTGTGAATAATTTTATCACAAGGCATTATCCTACTTTGGCAAGTGAGGGTAAATGCCAGGCCATGTATCTCTTTGCTGCTTTGCAGCAGGTGTTTATACTGAGTCATACTCTTGTTTTGGTTTGCTTTTTTTCTCATAATGGTGAAATATTGAAGGCACAGAGTTGAAATTGTATCCTTTATACAGCCTTCACGTGGTAACAAATGAGGTGAAATCCCCCAGAATATTGTGCCCCTCAGCCCTGCTGAATTGAGCAAAATGCCCAGCACACACTTTGCAGTGCCAGGACCTTTGTACATGTCAGAAAAAAGACTTTTTTTCTTCTTGAACTGAACTGTGTATAATGGCTTCTAAAAATCTAATTCTTTATAGAGCAATAATTCAGCACCTGTCTGTGGTTTAATTTTAAAGCCCACTGAATTTTGGGGTTTATTTCGCTGTATTTAGTTTTCATGTGAAGATCTCTGAAGAGAGAAGATCCAAGGATACAGTGATTAGTGTAATTATACTTGGGGTATCCATGCCTCTTTCTTATTGGGTTTTGGCCCCAGGAGCAGAATAAAGCCTTTTTCCTTCCGGGGCCAGGCAGAGCAGCCTCTGTCAGAGCTCTGAGCTGCTCGGTTTTGTGCCCCTGCTGCTTGAACTGGTGCCTGCCCTTGGGATGCAGCAGCAGGCGGGGGATGTGACAGGCTGTGCTCTGCCAGGTACCCAGGCTGCAAGAACCTGCTGCTTAGGCAGGTGACAAATACATCTCCTGACTTAATGTCTTAAGTCTTGCCACATTCTCAAGTTACAGAAATGTGGAGGGGTTTGGTTTGGTTTGGTTTTTTGGGGGGTTTTTCTGGAGAAAGTTAGTAAGAAAAGAAAAATGAGCTGTCACTCTTTTCGTATCCCCTTGGATCAGAGTTATCATCTCTGTAATTAAGCATTGTTGTTAAGGGAGAGCTTTTGGAAGTGGAGGGGGGCACCTTCATTATAAGGTATTTAGGAAAATTAAAGATGTTAAAGTAAGAGCTGGAGTTCAACACTTGTCAGAATTTGTTTGAAAGAAACTGGTAGAACTTCCTGACTTTGACACTCAGTAAAAACCTAAACCCACTAAAAAGCCAAACCTGTGTGATTTTGCTAATTTTCCTTGTTGCCTGAATAAGAGATCTGTAGAGAATAACAGTCCTAAATCTGACTGGGGAACAGGAGGTTTTCTTTCTTTCTTTGTGGGTCATGACAAGCAAGTGTGGGTTTTGAAGTAAGAGGCAAGGCAGATAGCCTGAGATCCATTCATTCTAAGGTGTGATTTAATAAGCAAATGATTCCTTACTATTCCTAAGGAGAAATTAACTTTAATAAAAAGAAAAAGGATCAGCATATTGTTTAATTGAGGGGAGAACCCAGAAAAATAACTCTTTCTATCAAATTTAAGATGTAAAGGAGATTGCTGTTGCCTCTTTTGTAGATTAATGAAACATAGCACATTTGCAAAGTGGCATTTTGGGGTGGTTGCAAGGCAAATTCAGCATGTTTAAGGGCAAGGGATTTCATCCCTTCCCGCATGCAAATGACCCAGAGTTGCACTGTTCATGGATTGCTTTCTTTGTGTGCCAACTTTCTGGGACACAGGTTTCCAGTGTGGCTGGAGCCAAGAGTCAATGAATGTGATAGGAATTGGAATGTCCTACTTAATACCCAGTACCTATTAATTGGTGCTTCTGCAGAATCACTCACAGGAGTCTTCAGGAAGTGTGCAAGTTGTTTACAGCAACAACAACAAATCTCTTCAAGGTGGAGGAAAATAAAGGACATTTAACAGTCACTTCACATAGTTTTTCTTAGATTGAAGTAAAGTTCAGTATTAAAGATTTAAACAAAGCCCAAACATAACCAAAGGCAGTGTTACTGTAACTCTAAATGTCATACATCCCTTACAGAAAGTATCTCTCAGATTAATTATGGAACTCCTGGATTCCAAGAAATCAGTTATAGAGGCAGGAGGGATGGCTCTCCAGGGGGAAATCTAAGGATGTTTCATGCCAGCAATAAAAAAAAAAAATTGTTAGGCAAAATAATTGCTTAGGAGAGGCTTTTAAAAAATAAAATACAGGGAAGTCATCAGCTTGAAGTAAGAACAGAAAATGAGAAGATGACTTGAATGCTATTTAAAGAATTAGTGGAAGAATAGAGAGGGCTTAGTATGGTTGTGTCTGAAGTGGATGGCCAGTTTCAAAGGTTCTGCTCAGCCCTCCTCTGGAGTGACCTCTAAGTGCTTCAGAGGTTTGGGGCTTTTTCCCCCTGTAACATGGCAGGAGTAGCTTGTTGCTTTGGTCTGACCTGGAAACAATACCAGGGCTGCATTCCATTTTGCTGGCCCTGTTTTTTCTGCTGTCCAGCTTGAGCAGCCCAGCTGGCCTTTACCATTTCAGGGATCACAGTTGTTGATGCCCTTGGAATATACAAAAATGATCAGACTGTGGTGAGGTACAGTCACCATGGAACCTATTGTCTCTGAGAGATATTCTGATATAAAAGTTAAAATTTGCAGAATGCTGTGCATTATAAATGCTAAAATAGATGCACCTCTGTCCTTTCCCTTCCTTTTAAGGTATTGTTTCTTACCTTCGTGATCAAAATATTTAGACACTTTGATCTTACTCTGTTCCTTTAAAATCCAGAAAAATCATGAACTTAACCGTTTTCAAGCATGTCCAAGCACATGACAGAAGAGCTTTGTGGATTTGTGCTGGCTTAGGCTGAGGGCCCTGGCAGGGTTCAGGTCTGTGCTAGAGCTGGCTGCTGCCTGGGCTGTGGAGGAGCTGCAGCAGCCTTGGCTGCCTGGGCCCAACAGTGGCAGCAGGAGGAAACACAGCGAGCTACCTTTTGCTCCTGGAGGCATTGCCTTAGCGGGTTTGCTGAAAATTGGAGTTGTTAATCTTGTTAGATGCAAGGGGAGTGTCCTTTTCTAGTCTGTGTGCTGCCACCTTGGACCATTTCTGCAGTCAGGACATCCCTCCAGCCTTGGCCTGTTTTTTGAACCTCTCTTCTTTGCCTCCTACACTCAGATAACAGTGGGGCTTCCTTCTGCTGCTTCTGGGTACAAGGGTACGTGCTGTGAGAGGGCAAGAAGTGTCACCTCCTTGTTCTCACTTCTGCTGTGCCAGTGTGCTGCAGTACTTTTAAGGGCAGATGGGAGGAGGTGTCAGTTTTTCTATAGGTTTAATATGGGGCTGTGTCACGTTCTGGAGACTGGACCTATTCAGTGCTGGGGGTGAGGCTAGAATTGTAAAGGTCCATAAAGGGTCAGCTTCTCTTCTGGTTTTGGGGTGCTTAAATTTTGGTCAATTTGTGAAGTTCCATCACACTCTGGGAGCAGATTTTCTGTACTTTTTATCCCAGGATTGTCCTTAACACACTACTTTTTTTTTTTTTTTTTCCATCAGCAGAGGTCTGAGCAACTGAAATGGAATCACAGTTTGAGCTGTAAATATAGCTGCCTGCTCGGTCTGTAACTCACACCTGATTCCATTTCTTTTACCTTTGGCAGCACATCAGGCCATCTTCTGTTTTATAGCTTGTATTGCCAGTCACTTTTCCCTGCCTTCACCTGTTTCTTTTGGTTGCTTGTTTCTCTTTTTTCCCTTTTAATGCTGTCTACTTTCCAGAAGAGCTGCATCCATGTGTTTTACCAGCATATGGAGAGGGGTGTCACTGTGATAAGGCAGAAAGAAAAAGAAAACCAGAGTACTTCTACAGGAGACGTTGGAGTTTATTGCACAGCAATGATGGTTGTTGAGATAAAGGGTAAAGGACACCAAGGCAAGCAGAGGAAGTGATGTGGGGAGGCAGGGCTGTGGAATGGCATTGGTGCTACACAAGGGTGCAATACCCAGTGCACAGCTGAGGCAGGACTGGCTCTTCTTTTTGATGAGGAAGTGGAGATCTCTGTGAGATGTGCCCAACAGGAGATCTCAGGTTTTCTACCATTTATAAGGGGTTGCTGTGGCTGCCTGCACCTTCCCAGTCAGCCAGGGTTCAGGAGAGTGCTCCGTTCTGGATGAAAGGTCATGGAATAGCTCTGAAGATCCTGCCACAAGTTGTTACAGGAATTGACACCAAGACTCTTTCAGAGCTGGTAGTGGGCAGGTTGTTCAGCCTGAGATTCAAGTCTTTGTCTTCCTGGGACCTTTGGGACAACAGTGAGCTTCACCAAAAATAGTTTGCCAGGAATCCAAGATATTTGGATTTCACAGGTTTGCTTTTTTTCATTGTGCCAGATTTCATGTTAAAGTAGGAAAAATGTTGTTATGTAAATAGGAAAGTTTGACTGCATGCTTTGTATTTGTTGTAGGTTCCTAACTAACCTTCTTTAAGCCAATCTATTTTACCTTGAAATTCAGTCTATCAGATATGAGAAAAAGCAGAAGTGGGGTGTTTGGACTGGACTTCAGCATTTTTGATTCCTTCTCAACTGACTGGTACACATCAGCCAGCTCAGTCAGCATGTTTGCCTAGGAGCAGCCTTTAATTTGCAAATTCATGGCTGTCAACATGTCCTTCCTTCATTCCAGAACTGAATGTAGATGCAGGAGGCTGCCTGGGATCATCAGCAGTACGTGCTGGTCTGTGAGGATGCTCAGACACATCAGCGTTGTAGGCAAGTGGGGTGCAGGAGCACCAGGAGCTGGAACCTGCTGCAGCTGGGGAAGCCTGAGCGCATTCAGCCTTCAGTATAAACTGGTCACCAAGTGGTGGAGGTGGAACAAAGTCCAGAGACTCCCAGCCTGTTTCCCTGCTGCTCCAGGGCAAAGCTTGGTGTGGCTGGCATGGAGCCACAGAAACACTGGGTGCATTTCCCCCACTCACCAGGCACTGTGTGTGCCTCTGGGCAGGTGACAGAGTCTGTGGCGCTGTGGTTTGATACAGTCAGGCAAATTCTGCTTGTACCTTGTGCTGGCTGCTCTGTTCCAGTGGTCTGTGAGCACTGGCAAAACCTCCTTGCAGGAAAGGGAGGACACTTAGAGAGTTCTAGATCTTTAGTTTTTCAAAGCGTTGCGCCGCAAAGCCGCGAGCGATGGTTTCATCAGCGTTTTGCACATAACCTGGTTTATGGCTCTCAAATTGGTTTCTACAGGGCTTAGGATAAAAGGCCGGAAGAGCTTTTCAGCAAGCGTTCCTGAGCTTGATGTGCGGGGCTGACTGGAAAAAAGAACAGGATTTTGTGTTTGAAATGGTTGACAGAAAAAAATAAAGCCCTAGCAAACCTCTCTGCTGCAAAGAGAAATACGGCATGTGGCGATTGACAGATTTACGTATCCAGATAAAATCTTCCACTTTTCCAAAAGCAGAACTTTCTCTTTATGCAATGTTAGTTTCAAAGCTTCCAGCTCCTGCTGTGCCTAATGGCAGGTATGTTTCCAGCTACTTCCTTTTCATGCCTGCAAATGGGATCATTCTCAGGTCTCCTCATTGTCATCTGGTAGCTATTCCCTTTCACTAATTTCCCCAAATGAGTTGTGGCCCACTCTGAAGGCTACAGGATTCATTAGAGTGAAGAATAATAAGAATGTCCTTGGTGTTTGAACAGGAAGAAAAGATCCCAAAGGCTGCCAGAGATAAAGATCACCCACTGAAAGGATAAAAATGAACAATGCTTCTTGCAAGGAACCTAAAAATACAATACTCGACTCTGGCACAGGGTTTAGTTACTGAAATAACAACTGGATTGTACAATCTCGGGAATATTTTGGTCTCAAGGAAGTATTAAGTCTTACAAGTTAAAACAAAATGCATATCAGGGAAAACATAGGTTCAAGTTTAAACCATACCCAGCATTCTGGGATTAGCCCAGGTTTATGTGTGCCAAGGTACAAGGCTGGAACTTAGAAGATCCTTTTCCAGTGCTTGAGTCTTCAGCAAACTCCTTGAGTCGCTTGGATTGGTTGGTTAATGTTTTTATGCCTGTTTGCTGTTGGCAGGTTTTTTGGAAGTCAAATGGAAGTGACCATGAGTTTCTGCTTGAGAAAGTGGGCTGTGGGTGGGGTTGGCTGCTGTGTTATTTTGAGGTCTCTGTTGTCAATAAGGCATACCAAACCAAGTTGAGTACGCTGTGAAGTTTGTGACATTTGTCAGGCCGATTACTGTTGCCTTTAAGCAGAGTATTTATTATGTGAACCTCTGCTTCAGTCCCTTGCTGAGTGGTAGTTCTGCATTAATAATTAAATTTTCCTTTCTCTACTGTAACATGAATATGCATGCATAGTATGTGTACACATATGTAGAAATGGCATTTAGCAAATGGATCCTGCCTACTACAGTCCAGTTTTTAAGACACTGTCAAGAGGCACAGCTCTGCATTTATTTTGCTGTGTATAGAAACACACGATTTCCTGTTGTGCCAGTGTTCCTGAGTCCTGCTTCAGATCATAGAGCTGGAGGAGAAAGAAGAAAAGAGGCAGCTTTTACAGCTGCAGTCACTGCAACTAATTGTTCCTACTAGGTAAGGATGCATCCCTTTTACTGGCTCTCTGATGATGGCTTTTTGTTTCTAGCTACAAGCAAATCTAATTTGCAAATGAAAAATTTCATTATAGCAGAAGTTGCCTGCAAGGGAATTAAAGGAGGCAGATTCAAAAGAATTCGGCAGATTGTAAAAATGCTTCCTAAAGAATGGATTTATGACCCCAATTCACAATTAAAATAGCAATTGCTTTTAAGTGGCACCTATTACTTTTAAAAGGTTAAATATACTGACAGTAGATTTTTAAGGCAATAAGGCAGCTTAAGTGAGCAAAACCTGTGGTAGGTAATTGGCAAAGCTCAGTTAATATTTTTTGTTTGCTATCCAAGAGCTATTCACGATGCCACTGTAACAGTATGTTGTTGCTACAACAGAGCTGACAGTTTTCTGAGATGAAAAGGAAGAGAATGGAATTAATCACACAAACTTCATCATCCAGTCTGGCATAACTGGAAGTGAGTTCTGCTACACTTGAACTATTTTAAATAACTTCATGTTTTATTAATACAGTTTTTTTTTTCCTGTTAACCCCTTCAGTGCTTTCTGTCCGGAGTTCCTCTGCAACTTCTTGTCCTTTGCCAGGCTGTGCCCTGATGTCTGGCCAGTCCTGGCTGTTGTGCACAGCAAAGAGGAGTGCTGGCAGTGCCACGTGTGTCTGTTAGGGCACACACACCATGCCCTGCCAAGGGTGGAAATGAAGGAGTGTCAGAGCTGGATGTTCCTGGCTGGGGTAGAGATGCTCCTGCTGCCCCTTCTGGGAGCTCCCCTCCCTGGCATGGAGGATGCAGAATGACTGATGTTTTAGTATCACCTAGGAGCTAGAATGTTTGCACTTTGCTATTTCTCTTAGGCATTCTGTGGACAAAAGAAAAAAAAACTGAAACTGCTTTGTGTTGTGGTGTCTATTTTAACCTTCATTCCAGAAAAACAAAGATACATGCAGAAGAGCCAGATTATTGAGAAACATTTCTCATCTTAAAAATACCATACATTTTAACAATGTCTTAAATTTGAGGTAAATGTGCCTATGTAGAAATAAGCTTCTGGTTGTGTTTGAAGACGCTGGCAGCGTTCTTGTTCACAGGAGACAAAATAATTTTCAGTATATTTTTCTCTAAGTCTGCTTAGTATCCAAGTGTTCTGATACTGTCTGCTTTGTTTGACATTGTGCAGAAAGTGCCTAGCAGACATCATGAGTCCTGTGTCCCTTGAGAGGGAAGAAAAGAGTGAGAGTACTAAGGATCAAAAATTTCTTGGATTTTAATTTGGACATTCATTATGGTTTTTCACTATTTTTTACCTCTTGTGTTCCATACTTAGAGGCCGTGTTTTGTGTCCATTGTGGGCACAAGGTTTTCTCAGGTAAGGAATGGTGTCCTCTTTTTCTTTTTTTATTCAGTCAGTTATCATTTGACCTGTAAATGCTACAGTTTGGCAATAATTTGATATGTTGGCCTCTCTGAGAGTGAAAGAAAAGTGTTTGCAGAAAGATTCATTGGTAGCTTCCAAGCAAATTGCCCAAGCTCAAATCTTTTACATATTTAATGTCAAGCCATGGATGTCTTTGTGCAGAGGACACAAAATGCTGGTCTTGCATTAGCTTGTAAATCACACTTTCCTCAAAGGATCACTTTGATTCCTTGCACTGTCTTTCCATTGAAGTTGCAAATTGCATCCACTGTGATGTAACCTTGGTATGTTGGATATTTGCCCTGAACCTATTACCAATTTCTATTTCCCCTGGAGTCTGGGTTTGTGTGATGAGACAGGGAAGAAGGGTGGATGCAGCAGTGCGATCGGGGAGGAGTGGAGGCACCCTGAGACCCTGAGCTCTCAGCTGGGCGTGTGTGAGGTGCACCTTACACCAAGGAGCTTTCACAGCTCTGCTTTGCTGGCTTTTCCAGGGTTTGGCATTACTGCTGTGTCTCAGGAACACAAAATTCCTGCAGAAAGAGGAGGAAGTGGATGTTTGAAATACTCCGTTGAGAGAGTCAAATGTTCAGCTGCTGCACTTCTTGCAGACAGATGCACATCTGTTCCTCTACCTGTGACATCAAGTCTGTAATGAAGCCATTATTTTATCTGATTACAATGTGCAAAATTGTATCATTGTTTTGAGAAGTTTTTACCTTTAGTTCATCTTTTACAGGTTAAGAAAAGACTGCTTTTAGAAAGGATTCAGACTTAGAGTAAGTTTCAGTTTGGTTAAAAATCCCATTTTTTTTAGGTAGTATATTCCTTTAAAGAAGAGAACGTGGAGTTGTGATAAATTGCTCTAAGCTAGGAACTACTTTTATATACATTGCATATATGTAGCCTGATACAGAGCTTTCTGTAAAGACTGAGAGAAAAGTGCTGGTGCTGACACTGTCCTAGAACAGTCAGGAGGAACAGATCTGGTCGCTCCTCTGGAAAAATCCCAATTTTACAGGAGCTGTGTTCTAGGCTAACGTCGTATCTTATTTAATGTGAAATTGCAGTAGCAAAGGCTTGAGAGCCTACAAGGAGAGTGCAGTTGAATTGCCTGCTTTTACAGTTAGTGTGCTGGCACTGCCTTCTAGGACCTGTTTAATGAAAACAACTATTCTTTATTCACAGATTATATTTCATGAACTGCGGCTTGGGTTTTGGCAATGAGATTTCATGGTCTGTATGTGGTCTGAGGGACCTCACTTTGGAGAAACCAGGAAAGATATTTAACCTGACCTTATGTAAACTGCTGTCACATGCCATAGGTGTGACCATGATCCAAGGTGGGACGGCAAGCATTTTAAATGAATATTTAGAAAAACCCAGCTGATTTCCAGACACTGAAATCTGCTGGATTTCAGCACTGGCATGTTCCTTTGCTGGGAAGCTGAACCTGACTCCCTCTCCTCTTGCCTTTGAGCTGCACTTCTCCAGTCAGTGATTGTTCCTAGTGCCGCTGTCGCTTTGGTTTTCCTTGACTGTCTTTTTGCTCATTTATCTTATTATAGTGCTTTAAGTATGACTAGTCAATTTGCTTCTTTATGTGATGTGGAAATGTTTCATCTCCGCTTTACAAACACTGACAGTGCTTTTTGGCACAGGGATTGCCAGCCAGGCTACTTTTTCAGACTCTTAGAGGCAGTAAGGTTTTGAAACAAAAGTTTTCTTTTTTCATAGGCTCTAAACTTTCAGATTACAAATCACTTTCTACATGCTAATAAGCTTAGATAAGCAGAGTACATGTTAACACTGTTGTACAGATGGGGGAACCGAGATACAGGAACATTAAGAAACTTGCTTGAGGAAGTCTGTGGGAGCTGACCTTATTCTGCGAGAGACCCACGCACCATCCTTTTTCTTGTCAGATTCTTTCTTTTTACTTAAGCCCCTCCCTCCAAGAAGTCGTTGGTACATAGGAAGCTCTTTTGGATTCTATCTATGCGTCTATATTTACCTACAGCTATGGTAATTTATTGCACGGCATTCCATGTGGGGCTGCACTGCTCAGTCAATCGCAGAGCGTTTTCCAGTTTTAGAAAGCAAGGGCTGCTTTGCTGGTGATCTGGCAAGCTGCAGTTCGGAGGCAACTGCACCAGGAAGCGAGTTCTGCAAAAAGTACAGCGGGTGTGTGGTGTGGAGCTGACTTGCATAAAGAAAGTGTTCCTTCACCTCAAGTACCCTGCAGGTCGTGAGCCTGCCTGCGCTGAGCTGCACACTCTGTCCTCGTCTTTAAATAAGAATCTCCAGTGTTTGGTACGGAGGAGAAATGGGTGTTATTCCTCTCCTGCAGGAGTGGATGTATGGAGTTAAACAGTATAGGGAACTAGACATTTACTATTACCATGGCAACTTCAGATGATGATTTATTAAGCCATATTTTTTTCCACAGTGGAGACTATGCATTTTTGTTGGTTTGAGCTCTCCAGAGACTGTACCTTGCCACTCCTTAACACGTCCTTTTCTCCAATCCAATTCTTTGCTTCTCCTTGCTGGAATTAAAGAATAATGGCCGTGTGTTTGTCGCAGCCTTTTTGTCAGGCAGCGAAAGCTTGGTACAGGTTATGGCTTTATCAATAAAAACACTGCTGCTGGTTACCACCTTGCACTGGGACACAATTCCAATGACTGGCATAGCAACTGGAGCAAAGGCAGCACAAGGGAGAGGGCTTCTCAAGTGCTAATAGAGCACAAGACACTGAAGAAAGAGTGGGGGAGGGCTTTTTGGCCCTCTCTCTATTGATCTTTAACTCTCCCTGTTGCTTTCATTCCTCTGTGACCGTCTCTTCCTGCTCTTGACCCTGCGGTGGTTGTTTCCATAGTCACCCCCAACTGCCAGTTCTGTGCCATTATTCCTACAAGTGTGCCGGAGCTCTTGGAGTCGCGCTGCCTCTTTGGCGTCCGTGACCTGCTCTGCTGATGTAGCTCAGTGCAACTTTGCAAGTTGGGCTAAATCTGCCACTTCTGTAGTTGTAAGGTGTTTGCAGAGAGAGGGCTTCAATGACTTCCGTGCCCGTGGTGGCATTTGGCAGGCCTGTGGTGTGTCAGTTCTGGAGCGGGGACACAGCGGGCTCAGGTCGTTGCAGGACTGCTCTGCAGCCAGGAGAGCCGGCTTTGTTCTGCCTTTGGAATGCCTGCTCCATCTAGCCCTGAGTAAAGGCTCCAGATGCAAGTACAGGGATCTTGATAAATTATTCATTTTTCAGCTGCGTAGACATAGTTTGAAAATCTTGAGGATGATGGTAACCAGGTCCAAGCAAACAAAAGGAATGGAGCCGTTTCCAAATACAGAATCAGGAAATGAATCTTTGGAGCAGAAAAGCTCCTCAAAAATCTGTGATCTTCTCATGCATCTGTCTTTACAAGCAGATAGTGATTTTTATGGCTCTGACCTCTAACAACATTAATCTGCATGTAATCACTGCTTATTTCAAGTCCTTGTGTCGGTGGGTTGGGTTTTTATTTGTTTTCATTCTTTGAAGTACAGACGTGTCCTCAGGATTCTTAAATATTATAGTTGTGATACATCTTGATGTGTAAACTTGTTGTCCCCTAGCAGTTTCTGCTGGGTACTTGCCTTTTCCCAGTCACATTTATTCATGTGGTGCAGTTTCGTTATCATCTGGCCATATTTATGATATTCCTTTTTTACTTGATTAAATGATTCATTATGGACTTCCTAATGTGATAATTATGTAATTATATGTTCGTGTATTTCAGTATTGATTGCATAAGTGTATAAATAGCTAATGCATAGCTTTGTTCTTCAATTAATACACCCCTGAGTTAACTCCACCAGAAAGAGAATACATACCTACACAACTGTGTAGCATTTTACTTGTGTTCTTTCTGTAAATGCTTTCGAGTTATTTAAGCTTGTTTTATGATAGCAGAGCCCACAGCCCTTCTCTGGGGGAACATTCTGCCTAGATTTGTCTTTTTCTCCTGGGAAATCTGGACTCCACTCTTCTAAGGCAGGGATATTTCCCTGACTTTTTCTGAAGCATATTATAAAGTAATAGAACATAAATCATAAGAGCATTAATGGTCAACGTGCTCTAAGCATGTGGGTCAAAGTCTTGCTAATATTCCTTAGTTTAGCAACATGAAGATGTCCATGTGTAGGGGGTTTCTTGAAGTTTACACGTGTGATTACAGCTCAGCCAGTGGTTTTAGGTGTGAAGGAGTGTCTGAGGTACAATGCTACCTCAGTTGTGGTAACATCCCTTTGCATCCTACAAGTATTATTCCACACTGGCATTTTTTAAATTGAAGGCTTGGGTGTGCAGGAGGAAAATACCACCTTTTCAAAGCCTTAACTGTATAATAAAAGGAGGTTTCTAAACAACATATAAATTTCACCCTCACATCTCCCCCCCAAATCATTCTGTGGTGCTGGACAGAGTTTTTAGGAAACATTTTTCAGTTTCAGCTAGCCTGAGCTCCTTGCTGTTGTGTGTGCTTGCAGCTGTCACACAGTTCTATTGTTTGACCTGTGCTGCTAAAAGAATTCATCGCTCGGTGTTCATTGCCGAACGACAGTCCTGTATCTCCCAGCAGTACTCAGGAGTTTGCCTGCCTTTTGGATTTTCACATAAAACACAAGCTAGCAAGTGTGTTTGTTAGCTCTTGCTGCTACCCCATAGAAATGAGGTGCAGGAGAGGAGCTAAAATCTGATCACAGACCAAAGTTGAAAATTCCTGTTGTTGTTTTTAGAAAGTCAGCGCAGTATATTGCAGTGATGATACAAAACCCCACTCTGCCCATCTTCACCAGCTGCTGCAGGGACCCTTTCTGTAATTCAGTGCCTGTTGGGCACATCAGAGATTTGATTCTGGCTCCTATTATATATCAGTATGTATGCCTGATGAAAAAAGATCTGTGCTAAAAGATGGAGAGGCAGGAAAAGGGACAATTCATTGGCTGCCTTTGCATTTTAAAATCCTTTTCTGCTTGACAACCTGAATGAACTCCCTGGGTAAAAAAAGTATCTTTAACAATAACAAAGAGAACTTATAAAAAAAGAAATCTTTAATAATAAAAGGAAAAGATTAAGGAAAACCCAAACAAACCCAAATACCCTGGACCACACAGGAGCCCCAGAGAATCACTGGCTGGACTTCACAGCAGGGTAGCTGCAGTCTGGATGTTATTATCATGTCAGAGCAGCCTCCTGGGAATTGCTGCTGCAAACACAGAGGTGTCTGGGGAGACTTCAGGTAGCCAGGAAGGAGGAGGGAGGAAAAAAAGGAAAAAAACTGAAACCAACTCCAGACCTATAAACAGATTGTTAAAACCAGTGGCAGAAAAAACCCCTGCAAACACAAAAGGCTGTATTTGACACTCCTGCATCTCTAATAGATTCCAGAAGAGAACTTTTATAATTATCTTTTCTGACTTTGGTTTAACACCAGCTGGAAACTTTTGTTCTGTAGATCCATAGATTTTTCTCTCCACCTGTGGGACTTGCATGTAATTTAGTGGCATTCAGTCTCTTGCTGTAAGCAACACCTCTGGCCACTGTGCTGCAGGTGCTGAACAGAGAGAGGAAGTCTTAGAAAGAGGGGTACTTCAGCAATATTTCCATGAAACTGCAAAACCACTGGAAGGGTGGAGTATAATAAAGGAAGAAGCCTGTATCCTAGTGCAGAGCTTGCAGGCATCTGCTCCGGGAGCATCCTCAGTTTTCCTACAAACAAGTCCAATTCTCCACGTGTGGAACATGATGATTGCAGCAGGTAATGGAGACAGGTTAACTCGTGCAATCCCTTTTGCATTCCATGAGTGGCACAACAGCCTCATGGCATAAAGCTCCCCATTGAATTGAGGGTGAAAAGAAGAATTCAGGGATGGAGCAAACCTTGCTTTGCATTGGCGACATAATGTGGGATGAATGAACAAATCCTGGGGGCTGTCTCAGTGCTGCTCTCCACAAAGAACAGCGTTCAGTGGATGTTTGCTGGTTTGGAACGTGCCTTGTCCAGCCATTATGAGCAATTGCCCCCTTGGGGATGCTGGGAATTGTCAAGACCTGGGGAGGGAGGCGTGTTCTGGAGCAAAGCAAGTCTTCAGTCACTTCCACATGGAATGCAGGAATATAAAGTGATCTGGCAATACCTCTTAGTAATGGCCAGTGTCTCCAGTGTCATGAGCCCAGTTGAATTAGTTACAGGGATGCTTTTGAATCCTGCAGATGAAATGATGAAATTCCGCACAAACAGCAAGATATTTTCCAGTGTTTGGAGGGGGACAAGAATTTTGCCCCTAACATTTAAACTTTTTTTCGATGAGAACTTTTTTCAAGAAGTTAGATCAAACTCAGTCATATTAGCTTGAGAGCAATTCATGCAAGGTAGGAAAGGTTGATTATAACAAAAGAGAATTATTAATAGGAGAATAATTTACATCAAGGAGATAGTGGGAGTAAAGTGAATTTTGATGTTTTGAAGGTTGATTGGGTAGGTGGGTGTGTTGACAAAAACAAGACAATCATGTCTTCTTCAGGAATTTAACAGACTTCAAGGATTTAAAATAAAATCTATGAGCTCTGTGGAAAGCACAGGATAATTTTTTTGTACAAGTCCAGAATATAACTTCAGTTACATGCTGACCTTTCAGATCATGCTGTCACCAAAGCATTTCCTTTTAAATAACATTTTTCTTTTAACATTTTTCTTTTCTAGGGTTTAGCACTACAGTTCAATTTTATTCATCTATGTAACTTTTCTGTAGCTTCTGGAAACCTTCAGGATAATATTCCCAGTTTCCAGAAGACATTTTCCCTCTTGCAGAGACATACGTTGTGGGGACAGTCTTTGGTGTGAGTGATGGCGTGTTTCAGTAATAGCAAAATGCAGACAGACTCCACTTTGGTTTTGTTTGGGTTTTTTTAGCAAGTAAATCTTAAAATGTGTTTTTAATTTAGGTTAACTTAAAGTATTGGTATGAAAGCAACTTGTAAAATGATATCTGGGGAAAAGCAGATGAATCAGTGGTGTGATCATTTTCTTGTACAGTCAAACTGTAAGTCCAGATCTTAGAGGTGTTTTTTCAGCTATTGTATAACATGGAACCAGTCCTCAAGTGCAGTCTGGGCTTTTCCTCTTTTCGTAGCACGTGCTCTAGAAAAGCTGTGTCTGTACCTGGGCATAGTTCATACTGAACGTCACACGGGAAGGGGGCCTGCTTGGAAAGCCCAGCAGACCATCACATCCTCCTCCACTCAGTTAGGTGGTTTGGGATTTTGCATTTCAGCATTGGTTCATAAAAGTAGTGACCTGAAGAGATAAAAAAGAAATAGAAGCAAAGCCACTTAGAGCATGTCTGTGAGAAAACAGCAAAAGATCACTTGAAAATGAGCCAGCAGGGCTGGAAAGTGGCACGTGGGGAGGCATCGTGGGCCCAAAGGTCCTTCCTCCCAAACTTTCCCCCTGTTTCTGCCATTGTGCCTTGTGCTGCAGAGCCTGAGGGAGCTTTGGTCTCCCTTTTGCATTGGCCCTGAAGCTTTTGCTCGTCCTTAAGCTGGGTCACAGAACTGAGAGCACATTTGGCTCTCTGCTCTTAGGCACCCAGGTTTGTTTCAGCATATCCGTGGGTGGTTTTGGAGGCTGGATAAGATGCAGGCAGGGCAGCCACAGGTGTGTGCAGAGAAAAGAAAAAAAAGGGTTTGTAGCCTTAAATCCAAACTGATTAAATCCTACGTCTGAGTGTTGTATTAAATTGCTCTGTACTTTCTAAAGGTTTTGAGGGGAAAAAAAGGGCAGCTGAAGATGTTAATGACGTTTTCACAGCACCTTTCTCTGTTAGCAGGTCTCTAGACCCTTTTGTAGAGTACTAAAAAAATTAGTTTGCTGTTTGCATAGCATTTTGGGTTTTGGTGATTTCAGTGCCAAATTTAGCAGTGATCAAACAAATTTGAAGAGAGGGAAGCTGTGCTGACATGTGTATCCCTTGCTCTGCTGCAGTCCATGGTGTCCCAGGGCACAGGCTAAAGAGGCATAAAATCAGGTCAGTTTAGGGTACCTGTACTCCCTTATTTCTTATCCAATATGCCTGTGTGTTTTTGTGGGGTTTTTCCCTCAATATGATTTTCTAGAATGAGAAAGGAAGGATGTTTATTCAGATTTATTCTTTCACTGTATCTTGTACTTTCACTGCATCAAAAATGATGTATCTTTTGGGTATATCTCAGTGTTACAACCTGCTGTATTTCTTGCTGGTGGATGAGGCCATCTGAAGAACTGACATGTCAGCCAATTGCTTTGGTTTTTAGTATTATTACTTCTGTATCACACTGCTTTTGCTTACATAAGTATAGTTTGAGGTGTTTCTGGGCACTGTCCTGAAAGATATTAAAGATCAAGCCTGCAGGCATATTTTTAAAGGTATGTATTGTGGACATAGAGATGTTAATCCATACTTATTTTTACAAAGATATGCAAACACAAGTCAGCGCAGTGACTCGTGTGCCTGGGGAAACCTCCTGGGGTCTCTGAGGTCAGAGAGCTGTCACCAGTTCCCCAGCTGGGGAGGGGTGACCTGTGTGGCAAGGTCCCTTGGTTCTGAGCACTTAAGAGAGGGAACAGCACAGTCATGGCAGCACTGGAGGCAAATACTGCAAAATGCCCTTGGTGTAGTGGCCCCTGCAAGGAGAAGTGGAACAGTCATGCTTTCAAAAGCTCAAATAAAGAACTGCTGGCACTCACAGAACACCAGTCCTCCACTTGGGAAATACCACTTGATGACAGAGTTGATGAAAGGTCCTCAGACATCAAACACATCAACTACAGCTAAAAAAAGCCATGCTATATATGGTCATTCCTGTCTTTAGGAAGGCATTCCTTCTGTTGTTCTCCTTTGCTTATTTTAGTCACCCATTTCATACCTCCTCTTCAACATTTGACCCTTTAAGATAACCAATCTGTGGTGACGATCCATATTTTCTTCAGAAAACTGGGAACCAAGAAGACTCTTACTGGCTGTGCTAAGAATTCCTGATTGTTTTAGTTACTGCTTTACATCAGTGCATCCTCAGCTTAGGTGACAGATGTGATTCCTGGGTTTAAGAACTTCTGTAAACTTGTAGCATTTGTTTCTGACAGAGAAGCCCATGCAGTGACAGGGTGTGCTCAGTGCTCAGTGCTCTCTGGGGTTTGATCTGAAGCCCTTCTTGCTTCTTCCTGCAAGTTCTTTTTTTGTTGCAGCAGTCTGTGCACTAAATGCAGCTCTGGCTAAACTGCCTGATCTCAGACACACGTTCATGGAGAATCACTGTGAGGTGCTACAGCAATTTGACAAGGATCAGAACTGGTTTCAACACTGTTGAATATTTTTGTCAATTACTTGGAATAATCTTTCTGAATTACTGCTGCTTCATTTCCAGGTAGCACAAAGAGTGGCAGAATGTGAGATAAGAAGCTAGTAGACATTTTACACAAAAAGCTCTGAACTGTTTTGCCTGTTTAAGCAGAGGACCTCAAATAAATAAATGAACTTGCTTAAGAAAAATAAATATTCCAGCATGAGAAGACTTTGTCAAGCAGAGCAGGGATGGTCCTCTTGACTAAGAGCTGGCCACAGGCTGCGAGTGGAGAGCTGTGATGCAATACTTGTTTGTGTAAATGGGGATGGGAGCTGGGGGAGAAGCTTTGTCTGCTTATATGCCTGTGTACCTTGGTAAGACAACTGTAAAACAATTGCTGTCATTCTGGTATCCATGTCTTAGGAGGGATGTTGAAGGTGAAGTTCAGGAAGCCAGCACAGAACACTTGGGGTAGGAACAAATGGTTGGTCTTCAGTCACTTAGAGCATCATCTCTTACATTTACAATGAGAAAACTGGGTGTCTGTAAGGTAGCAGTGTTTGAGTCTTCAGAGAAAGCAAATACTGGGTGCTAAAGGAAATGGGAACCAGTGGCTGAAATAGATGAATTCAAATCAAGAGTAGGTAAAAATATTCAATTCTAAATCTGGTTAAATACAGGAACGGGTTACTGGGAGGAAGAGCTGCTGCACCATTTCCGGACATCTGCAGCTTCAGCTTGGATGCTGTTCTGTAAGAAAAGTTTTAATCAAACACTGAGGGCCCCAGTGCTGGGGTTAATGATGTGAAATGCAATGACCTATGATATGCACGTCTTAGGATATGCAAGAATAGATCATCCCACTTGTCTTTTTTTTAACTTTAGATTCTATGAATTGATGGATGTCTGCTAGTGATACAGCTTGAATAACTCTTTGTACTTTGCCCTAATTCTACAAGTCTTTGTACAAATTTTTCTCATTATAATCTTAAGAATACATTACACATTATTCTCTCAGTCTGCTAGCTACTATTAGCAGCCCGTGTGAATCCAGTCATTGGTGTTGTAAGAATTACTTGGGAAATTCGCTTTCTCATGCTGGATTTTGATAAGATGGAGGTAATCTTGACTTTTAACTCTACATTCTTGAAGATAAATGTCAAGACATTCAACTTTTTTCATGAGAAAATTATAATAAGTCTCAGTGTTCAGAAAATATAACTCAATGCTTGGATGTTCAGCAGCACAGAGTGCAGTACCTGGTAGCTTTTGAATTTTCTCTTCTTTGAAGATCAGGTATTGGTCCCTCTGAAAAGGCTGGCTACTGCAGGGGAACCATCTGTCTGAATTTAGGGTTGCTGTGGTTTCACCATTTTATGGTTTGTATTTATTGTCACTGTCTATTTATGTTGCAGAATGTGAAATATTAGATCCAGTGGCTATTTTTTTATATCCAACACTTATGGGAAGCAAGGGCAGCTTGAGAGTGTCTTCACAGAATTTTTAATACGTGAAGTAATATTTTTCTTTTGTTATTTTTTGTTTGATGCAGCGTAACTTACTACTGGCATGCTTAACACTATTTTGTAAAGTATTTTTGTAATGAGTCAAAAGGCAATTTGCTCTCTTGAAGTTGGAAATGTATTTGCCTTTCTGAATATACATTCCTTCAACAGTATACCATTGTCTCCACACAAATAACCAGCTTATTTTCTGAGTAATGAAGTGATAAAATTGTGTTTGTCTTCTGTGTTTGATTGTGAAACTAATGAAATACTGCAGTTTAAACAATGTGGAGTTTTTGATCTGTGACAAGTCCTTAGAAATTAAAAAAAAAGAGGACCGAGTGAAGGAAGGGATAAGAAAAGATATTCTGATAAAATTGTACTTTGTCCTCTTAAGCAGCTTCTCTCAAGCAGGGAAGTATTTCTGCATAGTACAGGATAGGGAGTGTGTTAAGTCCAGTGATGTTGACTTTATTAGTTGAAACTCTGGTACAGGCTGTGCCGTAATGCTGAAGGCTTCTTGTGTATCTGGATTTGCATCCACGATCTCTTTCAAAAGCTGCATGATGAAAGAGTTCCATGGACCTAACACGCATGGGAAGCAGAATTGTCACTTCCCCAATGGCCTGCAATCATGCAGGAGCAATATGATTTGTGTGCTTTTGTTTCCGTGTGCCTTAGCACTGGTATTTGCCTCGTTGGTCTGACGACTCCTTGCCCTGAGGTTGGGAAATAAAAATATAAGTGCGGGATGGAATTTCTCTTGATGTTCCACAGTGACAGCAGTTTGTGCTGATGGAATTGCAGGAAGAGTATTGCAGGTCCAGCTGCAAGGTCTCTTGGTCTTTGATACTAGCTGGTGGAGTATTCCTGCTTCTCTAAACTTTACTTTAGAATAGCTGATAAAATAAATATATATATCTGAAAAAAACCCACGTAAAAATAACTTATTTAAGAAAATTATTCGATTAACATGCAATCAGGAAAAAGCTTCTTTTTACCTGCAGCCCTCAACTGGCAGTTGTGGAAATTGAAAAATCTTTCCATGCCCCCTTTGTTTCTTTTGATTTTATTTATGCATGCTCTATTCCTATCTTGCATTGGTTTTGGTTAGCTTGGAAATCTTCTGTAGACTCAGAATCCATCTGTCTGGTGCTCTCTTGGGGGATGGGACAGATAGATGGTGTCAGTGTGCCCAGTCAGGAGCTGTGAGGGGGAGCACCGGCGTGTCCTGCCCGGGGTGCTGCTCACAGGGACAGAGTGGGAATTTGGCCAGGAGCTGATGCTGCGTGGGCCCTTGGGCCCGTGGAGATGGCAGCAGTGCAGCACCTCATCACACGGAGATGTGCCCAAAGCAGGCACCTCCTCAGTGCTGGGAGCGAGCGGGGGGAGCTCAGCAAAGGCGGGAGCTGACCCCAGCCTGGCGTGACCGGGGCCGCTGAGGCTCAGCCACGCTCCGGCAGCGCTGGCAGCCGGGGAGGGGCAGTCGCCGCCTTCTGCACAACTCGTCTGCCTGACAAGGAGCATCGCAGGGCTTGTGGAGTGGGGGCAGAAAGTTTGCATCCTTCAGGAGGTCAGTTGTGGTTCCCCGGGGTCTGCAGAGGAGAGGAAGAGGCATCTTCATTTTGGAGTGAGTTAGTTCTAAGGCAGGTGCTTTGTCTGTGGGGATCAGGGGTGTCCTGGGCCTCTTGCTGACAACCTGTTCTCAGCAGCCGTGGTAGTGCAGGAAAAGCAGTGCAGGAGGTGTTTTTGCTGCTCAGTGGTAGGAGCAGGTATATGATCTGTAAATCACAAAGATGGTGTTAAAGAGTGTGCGTGGTAGTTTGTTTTTTGGGGTTTTTTTTGATTTTTTTTTTAATCAAATGCTATTTCTGAGCTCCAAGGGCTGACAGCTGTTCTAGTTTTGCTCGGGGATGTTTTCGCAATGTGGATTAATCAATGTTATGAACTGGGTCCATGGGGCTTTGGGAATGTAATTGGTTTCAGATGACACTTTGCTAGTCAATCTGTGAAACAGCCGAATGTTGACACAGCTGAACAATTCCAGCTGTTTCCACTCACCCCTTCTCTCCCTGGATGCACCAGCCTTTTCCCTCTCTCATGCCTTCCTTTCTTACTGTGACTTTGTAAAACAGATTTGGGATTGCAGTTTCTGTCATTTGTCTCTCCTTTGGTTTTGTTTCTTCCTAGAATACTTTCAAAATACATTATTTTAGGTATGTTTGTTCATGTCCATTTTTATCTCTTTGAGCCTAATTTGTAATGCAGACATTAACTCTTAAGAAGCAAATTTAGATGTTGCTTGAAGGTACCCTTTGGTCAGGTAATTTGTAGAGATAATTTGAGAAGTTTAAAAAGACGTTTACACTTGTGCCAAACCCACCTGTTCTTTTCAAAAAGGTAACAAAGAATGCAGGTAACCAAGGCAGAGTGGGAGGACTGCAGGGAGATGTACTATAGAGCCTGCTCCACTGCTGCTCTGCCCTCTCTGACAGCCTGGCTTTGCTCAGGCTGATGACACTTGTGTGCTGTGCATCCAGACTTTAATGACACAAGTAACCCCCAGAAGGGAGTGGCTCAGAAATTGTCTATGCCATTTATACTTCTAGAATTAATTCTTTTTCTCTTCCCCATCTTTTTGCCCTATTGTGTGATAAGTATGGGTAAGCCCTGAATATGTCATCTGCATCTGGAGTTTTTAATATGGTACCAGTGCCTGTTCTTGATTTGTGACAATACAGAAGAAAGAAGATGCAGTGCAAGACCAGGCACATAGGTTTTTCCATGGTATTTTTTGTGCTAACTGGCTTTCAGGACACTTTGCAGCAGGGACTACAGAATGGCCCAGGCAGTTGTTCCTTGGAAATGTGTGTGCTCAGACACCTACACACACTGCACAAAGATGGCCCAAGCCACTGCTGGGCTGCTCTGGCTTTGTTCTGAAAGCCTTTGGCCACTATCCCCCTGGAGAGAGGCTGGTGGCTGGGTGCTTAGTAGTAACTCCAATGGGGGCAGTTTGCTGTTTAGTTTTATTTTCAGTTGGATGGCTTTTGAAGGGTGTGTGCTCCCTCTTGTCTGTGTGGCTCCTCCGATGGCAGACTAGTCTAAATTAAAACTGATGTGTGAAAAATTCTGTAACAAATCTGCTGTTTTCAGACAGCAGTCAGCTTTGCTAACTTCTTGAAACAGCAGAAAGCACCCACGTGTGTTGAGCCTTGTAAATCATCTCTCTTGTATTAAAGCAGCCTGTAATGGAGTGGCTGATCCTGTGCTATTGCTAATGCTTTACCTACAGAGGAGTGTCTTTGCTTACTACACAGGGCCTATATAGAAAATGGAAAATGCATCTTGAAAACATGGTAGGAAAGTGGCACCTCTGTGAGTACCTCTCTTGGAATTATGTTACACTGAGAAAAGGTCAAATTTGCACAGTGCAGTTTTCAGAGAAAGTCCTGATGTCATTAATTCCTGTTTTGTACTTTTTACTACTGAGGTAGTCAATAAGAATATCCCGTTCTACAGACTTCATGCTGACAGTGGACACTGGGAGTTCTTTGTGTTTCTTCTGGGGAGGGACACTTGGAAGGCATAAATTGAGTACCAAGATCTAAGCAAGCCTCAGAGACCCCATTTATATGTCAGAATAAAGCTTTTTACATTTTTCTAGCTTTTTCCATCTTTGTCTCAGAGATTTAGCATTCTAACTAGCAGTTCAGCATTAACATCCTCTTGCTGACTGAGAGCTAGTTCAAAACTGTCATGATTTTTCATTCTATAATTTTTGGAATCTGTGAGAAACCCTGGACTCCCTCGAAGGACTGTAGCGTTCTTTCTTCTGCTTTATTATTGAAGACCAGTTTTCTCCAAAGCTAAAGGCAGACAGTTGGGCTTAAAGCAAACATTTAAATGCACTTGCTACTTGTGTGTGTGACTTGAGGTATATCCCAGTGGTAAACTGGATCTTGCATTTAATGAAAATGATATTTCAGGTAAATTGGGATTTTGTCTTTCTCTGCTGTAGCAGCCCACAGCTAGTTCTTAGTTAAGGAATGTCTACACAGAACTGAGGAGAGAAAAGTGAAGGCTAATGCTCATATCAATTCAGCAACAAAATGACACCTTTTCTTTAAACTGAGCAGACATTAAACACACTGAGGACATGTATGCTATTCACTCTAATGTTCTTTTCATCATTCTTCAAACAACCCGTAGAGGTTTTCTGTTGTACAATCTTTGACAAATCTTTCTTTCTATCCCTAGTTCTCTTTTGTTCTGTTGAGCCACCAAAGGGACAGGGTTCTTGGAAAGATGGAGGGAATGCACACAACCAGGATGGTGTGGAAAGCCTGTCTGTGATGTTGTCTGGCTGGATTCATACAAACTTGGGGCTGCCACGAGCCCAGGTTTTCTCTGTGTGTCCCTTGCCTCCCAGTGGAAATTTTGCACCAGTAGAAAGGAATGAATTGAGCTGTGGATTTGCAGATCTGCATGTGCTGGGCCAGTAGCACTGCCTGATGCTGCCTCTGCTCCAGTCTGTGCCCATGGATGTAGTGTGGGAGTGCAGTGCATTCAGTCCAGTGAATGAGCAGCAAAGAACAGTGCAGGAGTGTCTTGCTCAGAAATTTCAACATTTGGTAACTTCCCTTTTTTTGAAATGGTTTATTGTTATCATATCAGAATCTATACAATTGACTAGTTATTAGTCATTTTATTGTACCTTCAGACACACCTCTAGAAAGAAATGTATCTTAGGCCACAGTATGTTATGAGCTTTGTGCTTTGTCAGGTTAGCATCTCTGGCTGTAAAAACCAAAACGTTAAATTAACTATTCCAGTATTGTGTGTTGCAATCTCTGGCCTGCAATAGAAGAAGCAGGTTCATCAGTAGAACCTACTCTGAGTGTTCCTGCTCTAAATGTGAAAATTCCTTCTCTTTCCACACTGGAATATCCCTGCACTATCCATTTTTATTGCTTTGCCCCTCTCTTCCCACTAAATTGTGTGGTCATTGAAGCTCACATGTCCTCAAGAAGCTCCTCCAATAGCACAATTTTTAGAAATCTTTCCCATTAGCCAATCCATTTCCAAGTTAGCCTTTGGTAATTCCAAATCACCAGTTACTTCAGAAATGTAGGCAGAGCCATAACCTCCCCACAGCCTGCCAGAGTTTTAATCTGTAGGCAGGAGGAGTCATTCCCCTGGCTACTGTGCCTTCTGTTCAATTGCTGGAAGAGATGTGGCTCTGAGAAGAGCAGCAACGCCCTCCATCAATGCCTGCCCACACTTTGTATTCCTGGCATTGGGGCCTGTAAACTGTTTTGCTGGGCCTGTGTGTTGCAGCGTGTTGCTGTGGCAGTCTGGCTCTCAGCAGCCACCCTGGGGACCGTCACTGAAGTCATGGGGTAGAAGGCATCAATAAAATATTTTGCTGGTGTGCACTCGTTTGTGTATCTTCAGACATCAGGCTTTTAGGAGTGCAGGAGTGATGCTTGACAGTACAGCACTGTCTGATCACACATTCCCATTCCTGATACCCAAATGCAGCAGAGAAGCCTTCATTTCTGTCTTCCCCCTCACAACCCACAGCGGATTTGTTTTGTTTCTTTTCCAAAACAGGGGCTGATATCATCCTCATATCTTTGTTATTTTCTTTTCTCTTAAAACTGTTCTTTCTTTATTTAAAAATAAGTTAGAAAGGAACTTGATATGTATCAAGGAAGCTGGTTTATGCTTTCACAAGCCTTATTTCAGTCTCTTTTTCTGCTTTCTGGAACAAGTACAGTAGCAACTTGCACACACTCGGTGTCCTGTTGCAGAAGTTTCTGTTTAAGCACTACTGCGGAGCACATCCCTGGTGTTTGTCTCCTGTGTGGATTTGATGCCAGCTGATGCTTGTCAGGCTCAGCTGGGGCCCTCACTGCCCTGCTGGCCCTGAGCAGCCTCACCTGGGGCCTCCTGTGCCCTGCCCAGGGCAGAGGGAGCCCTCAGAAACAGCTCTGGGCCATGGCCAGGCTTCTCTTTCTCTTTTCTCTCAGAATTTAGCGATTCAGCCACATTGAAACTTAACAGCCCTTCCTCAGAGAGTGATAAGAAGAGATAATGGGACATAAAGAAAAATTCCATCCTCGATCGTATCGTCCTGTACTGGTAAGTTGTTGCCATTGTGGTGTGCTATGATACTAAATTTTTGACTCATTGGAAATGCAGCTTGAGTCATGAAGTCCTGTGTTTGCTATGTTTTGGGGAGTTTGCTTTTGTGTTTTTTTAAGTAACTCTTCCTCCAAAAAGGAAAGGCTGAAAAGGCAGTTCAGAGGAGCAAATAAGAGTAAGTTGCAGTTCCAGTTGTTGTGCAATAAAAAGAACTAATGCAGGTGGTAGGAACCTTGACTGGTGATTCAATGTGTGATTCAGGAGGTCTGGTGAAAATAGGAGTCTGTGCTCTGCTGCTGGGAGTTTGCTGATTTTGCTTCAATCCACCTAGTCAACACCTAGCTCATGCTATTAAGATGATTTTGAGAGCTTCACTGGTGCATCAATGAGCATTTCAACTGAAATTTTTTTTCAAAATGTCACAGTTCTGCGTTCAAGTAGGATAAAAACTGACAGTTTTGATCTTAAACTTAACTGTTCAGCCTTTTAATGCATGAAACCATATCCTACCTCTACTGTGGCATCACAGACTCTGAGGAAAAAAAATGATCATCAGAAAAGTCTTTGCTGCATTGAAGTTATCATTGATAGAGATGAAATCAAGGTCAAGATACCACAATGTGTAGGAGGAAGCTGGGTGAGAATTAGCAACTTCATCTGCAGCTTTGTATCTCAGCTCACTTCCAAGTTGTCTTTCTTCCACTGTCTCTTAGTGACTGTGAAAGAGCCATGAGAAATTGTATCATATATATGATTTTCCCCATTATGTGAGATCTCAGGATCTTTTTGAAGATAAGTTCAAATAGATCCTCAAGCTGATTCAGAAAAAGAGGCCATTTAAGAATTCTTGACTTTTTCAAGTGGTTCATTTCACATTGCTCTGGAAGGAGGTGGGAGATTTCCTCCTGGTTGGGGCTCCTCACAGGCTGTGTAAGACATTGGTTTGTGAAGAAGTTCAGGCACAGCTGATCTGGGATTATTCTTTATGAGGAAGTTGTTATTAATTTGAAGGCAGTAGCAAGTTTCCCTTTCTTTACTCTCTTCTTCCTCTACTTTCTGGCATGTTCTCTAATAGCCTTAGCTATCAAAATGTCATTAGTATATGTCAGACACAAGTTCCACTGTCTCTGGGAGACTGGGTTTGGATGTTGGCCTGGAGGTAATTTGTGTGTTACATCCTCATCTTGTTCTCTCTGAAGACGTCTCTGTTGTGAGGCAATCTGTCCTGGGTCAAGTGTGAGAAATGTGGACTCTTGTTTTCATGTGCATACCTCCACTGTTCGGAAAGTCAGAGTCTGTGACTCAAACCCCAGCAAAATTTGGGGCTGTTCCTGGTTTTGCTGTTTACCACTCTGCCGTAAGTTCCTCAAGGAGTGTGCTGCTTCTCAGAGAGTGTGTGTTTTAATAAACTTGATACAACAATTTCTACTTTACAAGTGGGGTGTCACATTTCCTTCTTTCCTACTTGCCTGTACAATCTCCTGTGCATATTCAGAGCTTCTCTTCAACCTGTTTTGGCTGTGATTTCAGCCTTCCTTCCTTCCTTCCTTCCGTCCTTCCTTCCTTCCTTCCTTCCGTCCTTCCTTCCTTCCTTCCTTCCGTCCTTCCTTCCTTCCTTCCTTCCGTCCTTCCTTCCTTCCTTCCTTCCGTCCTTCCTTCCTTCCTTCCTTCCGTCCTTCCTTCCTTCCTTCCTTCCGTCCTTCCTTCCTTCCTTCCTTCCGTCCTTCCTTCCTTCCTTCCTTCCGTCCTTCCTTCCTTCCTTCCTTCCGTCCTTCCTTCCTTCCTTCCTTCCCCCCCCCAGTCTAGCCTTTTGCCATAGCATATTTCCTTCAATAAAGCAGTTGACTTGTTAGCAGAAAGAGGTGCTGATTTCCCAGGCAGGTGCCACACCTGGAAAATTTAACCTCTTTCTATGTCGAAGTAGTTTTCTTCATGGCTTTATTGCTGAAAGGTGATGCAGGGGCCTGAGTTTGCTGTGCTGTATCTCTCAAGCAGAGCCAGGAGGACCAGCCCAGGTCCCTCTGAGCTGACTGCCCTGGTTTCTGCTGCAGTTGGAGCAGAAAAGCCTCACTCTAAAGCCAAGAGCCAAACTCCAGCTGTAGCACCCAAGACATAACGGCTTGTACAGGATGGACTGGGCTGTGTGGTTTCATTCAGTAACAGCTCACATTTGGTATTTTCACTCTGCAGGAGAACTCGATGAATAAAGGCTGTTTTTCTGTCGCTCAGTGTGCTTTGTATCCTCATAGGATCCAGCAGTGCACCATTTTGATAACAAGTTGAGTATTTCATGAGTTCACTGGTCCCAGCTCTCTGGGTCAGGGGCTTGGCATGGCTGGCTGTGCCAAAGGTGCCCTCTTAGCACCTTTGTGGGGAGCTGCAAGCCAGAAATTTGGCTGGCATTTCTTGTGATGCCTGAGCACTGGAGGGGATCTTACTGGGACTTGACTCCTGCAAACCCCCAGTCTCAATACCTGGAGAGCATTTAATATGTGTACTGGGGAGAAAGGGCAGAAGTGTCCATTCATTCTGTTGTTTGAGCTGGTAGACAGGTACTTACCTTATCTGCAGCCCTTTGAAAGCCTGATACTGCTCCTTTCTTTTTGCCTTTTTTTAAAATTTTTTTTGGTTTGTTTATTGCATAACTCCAGTAGAAAGAAATTCCTAAGGCAAGAATGCTAAAGAGGAAGGAAAGAATAAGTGATGCCAGTTAAATTTTCATGTATTTATGCCTTATTATGGCCTGACAGTCAGAAATAATATTCTTTTCCTTTTATCCTGATCTTCTCTTTTGACTGTGTATTAAAAAACCACCAGCAGTAACAAAGTGTAAAAGATTGAATTAAATCCTAGTTAAAATGACTTCACCTTAAATAGTGGAATATCTTAGATCTCTTTCTCTTCCTTTTTTCTTTCTCTCTGTCTAGTCTACAGAGACTTGGCAGTCTCAGATACCCTTGGGTGTTCAAAGGTAGATCAGTCTGTGGCAGGGCTGCCTTTGATGTTTTCACCTACACAAATGTCACATCACAACTTGCTCTGTTATTTCACATTGAATGTGAAAGATTCACTAAAAGGTTAATTTCAAGTCTTGTTGAATTTTATACCATTAAAGTCAGTGCCTTTTCAAGGATGCACCTAGAATGGTTTCAGAAGGATGAGAGAAGGGGCTGGTTTAGAGTTCCTGCTGCAGCTCCAAGCACTCGATAACCGTGCTTTGGGTGCCTGTGGGAGCATAACCCCTCCTGCAGGGAGGCTTTGCCCTCCACTCCCTGGGGAGCAAGGAGAACGAGGATTGCTCTGGATGCTTTAAATAGCACTACATCTACCAGCAGTACCCTCACCTACTTGAGACCCTGGCTTGATTTCTGTTCAGTCTTGTGAAAGACGAATGTGAAGGGACAGCAACACTTGTATACAAATCTTTTGGAGGTTTTGAATAATCCTGAATATCCGTTCTCATTTCTGAAATGAACTGTTAGAGTAATTACAAATGCTTGAGTGAAACGTTTTTGAAACAGTTTTACTCTTGGTTCTCCTTCCCTTCAAGACCTGTGTCTTGAGGCAATACTCTGCCTTTGTATGGGGACTTTAATTTCTCAGTGGATGCAGTAAATGTAACTGGAGAAAGCTATAGTAGTTTTCAAACATTATTTTGAGTAAGAAATCTGTTTTTCTAAGAAGTTCTTCAGTCTGGAGAAAAATGCTTGTTTATTAACCATACTACAAATAATGCATTTGAAAGACTTCTGAATGGACACATGCTGAAGGAATAGGAGATAGAACTTATGTTTTCAATTGCTTGGGGTTTTTTAAAAGCAATTTCCAAGTAAGCAATTATATTTTCTGTTTTCTCTTAGTACAGTGAAACCTTTAGACCCAGTGAGGGCACTTAGAAAAGGAACCTTTTCCTAACCTTTCTCCACCTCTCCTTCTCTTTAGCAGAACTCAGATAAGTCATTTAATTGGTTACTGAGCTTGATGCTCTCCACCTCCTCTTCCCCCCACAAATAATTCTTGCAAGTGAGCAGTGAGAAGTCAGGTAACTCGCTGCAGTGTCCTCACATTTGTCGTGTAGGAGAGGCTGGGATTACGTGCTTTGTCAAGCTGTGCTCTTAAGGATGTGTCACATTTCCTACTGTTTTAACACAGGAAATGTCTCTGTCACCAGGCAGCCCTGCTTTTCTGTGCATCCCCTAATTGTGTGTGAACTGAAGGTGTAGCTGGAGAGCATTTCATATCTAATTGGTGTGTGAAAGCTGAGGGCAGAGAAAACAATTAGGAAGTCATGGTCAACTTCAAGACGGGCCATAATTGAGGCAGAACTGAAATTAAAAATTGGATTGCTACTGAGCTGAGGTGGAAAGGATGTAAAGGAACAAAGCTGTAAACAGCAGAGCAGCTTAGGCTCCAAAGTTCCACTTGCTGCAGTGGCTTCAGAGACCCAAGTGTCTCAGGGGTACCTGATGTGGATCTCAGCTTCCCAAGCCCCTTGGCATTTCAAAGAAATGTCTGTGGGTTACTGTGACTAAATTTAGTATGCTACAGGATGTCTCTCTCCCCCTTTTAATCAATTGCAGTCTATTGATAGCCCTGGAATAAGGGCTAACTGCTCTATTCAGCTGCCTGGTTTTGTCTTCATTTAGCAGCAAATAAAGAGGAAGAGGTGCTAGGCATACACGCCAGTGCTATTTTAAATCCACCTAGTCAAGAGTTTGAAGTAATTCAACAAAGGAGTTCACTTTACTGTTCAAACTGTAACAGTTTCTGTGTACAGTAAGTGATAATGAGGCCATTTTAAAATCCTCCTCTTGTCACTTCTAATAACAGGACGTAGGTTTTGTAAGAATGTATTAAAATGTGTATCACAACAGCTCCTTGCCGTTTTACTGTTTGGCTGACGGGTCGTAAACTCTGGCAAGTTCTAATGCTAAGAGGTTAGGGTCCAGCCTGTCACTTTTATTGTAGCACATGTCCATGTAATGGCTGATTCTTATCAGTGTCTTAACACTAATTGTACCAACATGAACTTCGCTTAGAGCCGTGCAAACAGAAGGGTGGTGTGTGCGGAGCCCGTGCCTCAGAGCAGCGAGCCAGGCGCTCAGTGCAGCCCTTGCCCCAGACACAGCCACCTGCTGGGGCTGCAGGCGCGCACAGGAGGTGGGCACAGCACACCAAGGGCACTCCTGAGCGTCTAGAGGGCAAGAAGTGCCTGATGTGTTGAACGAGACTTTGGTCTTGTGGTGTTGGTTTTTCTTTTGCCGTTACCTTTGTGTCAGAGGACGATCATCATACCTGTCGTTTTGCCAGATGTTTATTAAGGTGGTGTGTCAGTGTTTGCATGGGGAACTGCCATGCTGCTGGGAGAAGCTGGGAACTAGTGATCAAGTTGTTATTTGGGAAGCAGGTAGGCAGCCTGTGTGGACGATGGCCTAGCTATCAAGTGTGATGCCACTGGAGTACTTTAGTTTCAATTAATTAGATTTTAAGTGATCGCTAGCTTCATTTCTTTGCATTTCTGTGACCTTAGTCTCCTTTCCTAGAAGCTTTCAGCTCTTGCTTGAGCTACGGAACAGCAAGGCTTGGGCAGCACCTGGGTTTCTGTGGTGTTGGCATGGTGTGTCATGTGTTAAAGAGCTACTGTGTTCTTACCACAGCCAGAGCAGTTTGTAATTCAGACAAGCAGTTCGAGATTTTGTCAGATTTTGTGTGTTAGTTTTTTCCATGTGCGTTCCTGATCGGGTTATTGCTGTACATTATAAGCTCATTTAGGTTGTCTTTGGCAAGAAAACCTTAGCATGTTCAGTAGTGCTTTTTGTCCAAAGATGCTGGGTTTGATGGGCACTGTCCTGCAACTTGGAGGATTCCATAATTTTTTTAAATTTAAACGAAGTAGTTACCTCTTATGTAAAAGACGAACTCTTCAGTGTGTAAGGAGAAGAAACCGAGTCATAGATAGTTGGTGGGATAATACCCGCGTTCTGAAGTAGATGACGATCCTGCCCTGGTGATGTTGGTGCGGTCGTTCCGTGCTCGAGGCTGTCCTGTGCAGCTGCTGGGACACTGCCGGTGGCTGGGAAGCCCAATGGCTGTTTCTGCGGCTCAGGAGCTGGAGGCCAGGGGCTGCCGCCTGCTCCTTTTCCCTTTCGGCCGGTCAGAGGGTGCCCCGAGCGGGGCCGCCGGGAGCGGGAGGGCCGGGCCGTGCTGCCCGTGCCGCTCGGCTCCGACAGTACATGACAAGCATCACTAGGTGGCACAGCCACCCTGGTGCACTGCCGCCGAGCGCAGCCCCGTGTCCCGGCCGCGCCGTGCCGGCTGTCGCAGCGCCTTCCTGCCACTTCATCACTGCGCTGCTGCTGGGCCAGCGCCTCGGGCTGGCCTCCGCTCATCCCCGGGCTGGCCTCCGCTCATCCCCGGGCTGGCCTCCGCTCATCCCCGGGCTGGCCTCCGCTCATCCCCGGCCCAGCCGGCCCGGCCCGGCCGGGCTGCTCCTGCCCGGGCGCTGCCCGCACAAACCTAAGGTTTTGCTTACTTGGCGGAAAAAAAATTGAAACGATGTTTCCAAGGCTTCTGGAAATCTTGTTTTACCAGGCACTTAATTTACCTCTCTCTGCCTGTTGAGTTACCAAGCTCCTTCGAGTGCAAGTCTGTTTCAGGCTTTTGGAATTTATGCCAGTATATAATCCAAGTTTAAATAAAGCACTTTATAGTAGGTGCTTCTGTTTGAAGCATGAGGTTAAGTGTTTTCAATAGTGAAATGAAGGATAGTGCTATAAGGTTTGTGTTTAAAATTCAGTACCCAGTAAGCATGTTGTTGAGCTGGGGCTTCTCTTGGTTTTTATTTATGAAGCTAGTTAGGGAACCTTTAAAAGGTATATGATGGTTTGTGTATTCGGTGCTCCTTTGGTAGAAATTGAAGTGTAGGCTAGAGTGTATGAGAGAGGTAGATGGATCTCAGTTAAGTTTACTCTGAGGTGTTTGTTTTGTAATTTTTCCTTTTTAATATTAGAATGTCTTTAGTCTGGAAGACTCAGAAAATCCTCAGCAACTGATGAGTGTCTATTTTTAAAATAAACTCATTGCACTGTGATGTGTCAATTCACTTCTCCAAACCAACATGAGTTCACAGACACTCTGATTTCTCAGCACTGATTTTAAGTGGAGTGCTAGGGATGTTTCTAAGAATAAAATGTGGGTTTCAGTTTACAAGAAGCAGTTATGATTTAGAAGTTAAGCAGGCAATAGTTTTCTTTTAAATCATAGGTATGGGTTGTATCACTGCGTATGGGTTGTATTCATACTTACCTGCCTCAATTAGGTGTTTTCAAGTGCAGTGACAGTTATTTAAAAAAAATTCTGCTATTTAAAAAGAAAACATGGCTTCAGCTTCATTTGTAAGGGAAGATGCTGTGAGAGATTGTGTTGGCATTATTGTTATTGCTGTTAATGCAGCCTGAAACCCATTCTGGCCACCTAGCAAAAGCAAAACGAAAGTCTCTTCCAGGATGTCTCATCAAAATATTTCTAGAAAATCAGAGTAGTCTTGGTAAAATCGATGCCAGGGCTGTGAATTAAATATATAGAGGACTGGAGATAACTTGCCTGTAACAAGAAATGAAGATTTTTTTTCCTGAGGGCCCCCCATTGTCAGAATATTGCACAAATGCCACATTTGTTTTCACTGTGAAGATAAGATTTCTTTATTATAGCAGAAACATTTCTGTTGAGACAGTGGGCCACAGTGGTGATCCTACAGTAGACTGGGGGTGTGGGGGGGAGCTTGATGTGTACCTCCCCTTTGAATGTGCCATTCTCCATGTGGAGATCACGTGCAAGTGTTTGAGATGGACACACATGCGTTTGCTCTGGGTTCAGTCCCATCCCTGGCTCTGTGATAAATATTGCGAGAAAGCACCAGGGTAATCTTGGGTCCTTGCTTAAAATAAAGCTGTAGGCTTCCCACACAGGAGAGTGTTGGTTGTTGAAGGGGATTTTTATGGCTCACACTGGGACTGACGTCAGACTCGCCCACAGCCTGGGACTAGAGAAATTCTGAAGCTGTGCAGATGAGCAGTTCCTTCCTCTTGATCAGAATAACCACAGGCAGGTTTGGCTCCCTGGATTTGATGCACTGGAGATTTTTGCAGGAAGAAAAGTAGCTCTTCTGACATAATTGTGTGAAAATAGAAGCATTCCTAGTGGAAAACATAGCTCTGCCCTATGCATATCCTTTGTCCGTGTTGGTATTTTTGTTTTGGTTTGTTTTATGGTTTGTTTTTTTTTTGTTATTGTTTTGTTGGGTTTTTTTAATGTGTCTTGAAAGTGTGATCTGTCCATTTTCCTCTTCTTTATCACTTCTGGCCTGATGGTACTCCCAAATATGTATTACTGTGTGTGCTGGTAAGTGATGGTGATCACCACCAAACTGTGGTGACCTGTACTGCTCTATGCCTTACAATTCCTTGCTTTATTTCCCCTTTTGCTTCGATATACAAAGCAACATGGCCAAAAAAAATGCCACAGGTCAGTGGCAAAACACAGATGAAATCTCCAGGTCATTTTTTTCTTCCATGTCTGTTAAAAAATTGAAAGATTTCCATCCCCTGACTCTTGCTCCAAGAAGTTCTTGAAATGAGAAGAATCAGAAATGGGAAAGTTAAAAATGGAGAATATATTTTCTATTTCCTAAAGTCAAACCCTGGTAGCATTAATCCTGCTGGAAAGAGAAGTGTTCGCTTTAGAAATGCTGGTTTCTTCTTGGCAGTGAATGTGAAGTAAAGACAACAGGCAACACCAAGCCCAGCCAGACATCCTCTCCTTCTCTGGAGCAGCATGGAGGAGGTGAGGACAACACTGAGGGCAAGCTTTCTTCTCTTCCTTCCTGCAGTGGAGAGGTCAGGTTTAGGTACACCATCTGCTCCTGCTTGTTGCATTAAAAATTTCTGTGTAGCACATAGCAAAAATTATCTGTGAGGAGTTCTTAGAGTGAAACATTTGCATGGCTGCTGCCAGGGATTGTTCTCACTTGGGATGCGGAGTTGCTCACACAAGCAGCTTGATAAATTCAGTGTTGATACCTGTGTGGAATTGGGCTGTACTTGCTTTGTTCTTGCCGAGGTTCGAGTTCAACTAAATGAGATTCAGATGGGAAGGACACCAACTAACTGTCACAGCAATCACCTCTGCACATATACTTGCAGATTCTACTTTTGTCGAAAGTTTTCAATGGCTGAGTGGCTGGGGACTGCTCAAGTCATATAGCTCAGAGCTGTAAGAAGATTTTAGATTTTACCTTTACTTTTTTGTTTGCTTTTCTGTAGATAGCACTATTGTGTCTTAGTCTGCCAGAACCTCTCGATGGTGTTGTGCAGTCCCTATAAAAATAAGTTTGGAGCAAACACAGTAGGATTTGAACCTGTTACACTCTCATCAGGGGATACTACAGGTTACCATCATAGCATATGACAAACAGAATCTGAAGCTAAACTACTTTAAACTAACTCTGTGAAAGCACATGTGAGGTAAACACTCTACACACTGCCCATTTTACTTAAGGAAAGTACCTTGAATGTCCCCTAATTTTCTACCTCTCTTCCCAGGCACATTTAGTGTCATAGATGACGAAGCTCATCACTACTGATGGTGAAAATGTCAGCATAAATAAGGACAGACTTCCTTAATGCTGGTGCTTCCAAAGCTGCTCAGGTGAACATGGGGGCACCTATGTAGTCTTTCCAAAGTGAAACTGTTTTGTAGGGTTTCTATAAAACCATTCAGGCAAAATCCCCTTTAATAGGAAAGAAGATGTAGGGCACTGAAAAGAGCAGCTTTTTCAGGAAGAATTTTCTAAGTTGGCCATAGAAGAATAATGTGCTTCAGAACATGCATGGGAAGAAAAGCTGCAGCAAGGGTTGTATTATGTATTTCTAGCATTCTTTACAGAGCTATCTTGATGCCTTCCCAGCCCCCAAGATATACAAATAATTTCCTGTGACTGACCAAGTCTGTGCATTCTCCTGTAACAAAAACAACTACAGGGAAGTGGATGCTTTGAAACTGCTTCCAACACCTTTTTTTCCCCTTTTACAAATGAAAGCTTTGAAGATTCTGTTGTCCATAGCATGCTTCATTTTTATTAGAAACAATCTGAAAGTGGTCAGCTCTACCCAGATGCCTGAAAATAAAGGAGCACTCAGAAACACAGTTTTTGTTATACTGTAGTTTGGTGTCATACTGTAAAGTTATTTCAAAATGCCCAGAGTGCTCTGGACAGCAATGTTACAGTGTAAAACTCGCATCAGGATTTTACAACCTGTTTGCTGTATTCATCATGAAAAAACATTTATTTACTTGTATATGCACAGTAAGTCAGTAGGGATTTGTGCATGCAAGTTGTTAATCAGTTAAAAATCAGGGAATTCAGGGACAGCTATATTAGTCGGCTGCTGATTTTGCTCCTTCTTGTGTGATGGTTTTAAATCTATGGTAAGAGTTTTATTGCTTTTAGCATGAAGATCATAACACCCATCTCTCTAATGTGTTTAAAGATGTGCTCTGAAAAAGTGCACTGATAAATATATGATTTTTAGAAAACCCCAAATTAATAAATAAAAATCCTGAATGTGAGTGAAATGAGAAAAATGAAGGTGAAATTTGAGATGAAATATAGAGAGAAGAATGTCAAACATTTGAGGAGGTGTATTTTTAAGATACTATAAGGGAAAATATGAAGTAACAGTTACCTGAGGAGAAAGTGGAAATGACTCGAGATGCCCCAGCATTGCAGTCAGTTTGTTAAAAAGCCCCTGGGCAATCCTTCCTGTTTCTTACCCATCTCCCTGTTATTACTGGTATTTAATCTGGGAGGAAGACTTCTGTGGTTGAGAGCCACCAGGAAGAGTATGCAACCACAGTCGTGAAAGCAATTATGGAGGAAGCAAATAGCAGCAGGTTCTTTCTAGGAAGGTGAGATTGTTTATCCTGGATGACACAGGCTGTCCGATACAGGTCCAAGGGCTGGATAAGATGTAGAAGAAAAAATGGAATTTGTGGCCTATTGACATAATGATTGTTGATTGGATGTGGCTGACATTTCACTTACAAGGTACTGTGGTTTGGGAGTCTCAATGCTAGTGGGTTTATTGCATTTTTAAGAATTTCTTTAGCCCAATTTGTTTCGAATGTTGTAGCTTTCTCCTCCTCCAGTGACTAATTCTGAGCATGTTCTGCACACCTGCAGGCAGCTGAGCTGCCAAGCTCTGCTTTCTGACTTGTGAAAAACCCTTGTTCACTATTAAGAGACAGGTTCTTGATGTAGCCATAAGTCAATACTCAGAGCATTTAGGCTCAGGCCCCTATTCTAAACTCAGGGTGAGTGAAGTAAGATGCTGTGTTACCATTGGCAGTGTGAGATGAGAGCCTGGTGTTTGTCTGTAGTGAACTATGTAAGGGGCAAGGGAACAGCTTGGAAAGGGAGATGGTGAAAAATGAATTTGTGGCAATGCAGCCATAAGCAGAGAGAGTAGGATGGATGGAGATGGTGTTAAGAAATTGGTAGAGCTGGTGGCTAAATATATGTTGTGAATGAAATGAGCAGTGCTGTGTAAGCCCATGGAAAGATAGGAGAGTTCCAAGAGAATGCAAATGAGATGCATGAGTAAAAACCAAACTTGGGAGCTGAAGGAAGGATGTTGAAAGATAAGTAGCACAGTTGGCTACACTGAAGATGACTGACAGGTTGAGGAGAGGAACTGCAAAGTATTGATTCTGAGTTGTGGATCAGAGTCTGCACTGATGCCAGGCTTGGTCCGTGTGACAGGGAATTCATTTTGCAGATCCTGTAGTGCATGAGGGCAAGAGTTCTTGGCAGTAAAAATCTGTGAGCATTAAGGTGATAATAGTGAGTAAAGTCAGTATTTCTAATATGGGAAAGATCCAAAGATTGGCTTGGATCACAGTCGAAAGAGAAGACGGAGGAATAGAGTAGACAGGAAGGAAAGATAGTAGGCACCAGAAAGATAAAGTGATCAAGTATTGCCATGGGGAAAAGAGATGATTGGAGGAAGAAAAAAGTTGAATGTGTCCTTTATCTTTGGTAGAAAAAGAGAGTGGCATTAGGCATGTGTCAAATTGAAAGGAAGGGGAAGATTGTTACGCTTGCCAGTGTTCTTTGAAGAAATCATTAAAATCCTGTGCAGAAAAACAATGGAGATGGATAGATAAGAGACACATGCAATTACAAGACCGGCATGATGGTGCTGCAAGATTCAGTGAAATCAGAGAAAAAATTGTTTTGCAGGGAAGCTGGCCAAACAGAAGGAGTGTTTATACTGGAAGAGGTCAGCCTGTTTTTTTTTTTAATCATTCAGTTTGTGTTATGGTAGCATAAGGGCATGGTGTGAAAGAGAGCACGAGCCAGATCTGAGACTGAATCATCTCTGACTTTTCTGGTCTTGCATTGCAGTGACTCAGTCATACCAGTAAAATTACGGAAGAATAGGAAAGGGAGCCGAACTACTTCATCTACTCATTTGACCTGTCACCATGACAAAAGGATCATTGAATAAGAGAGGAAGGTGCAAACAAACCCAAAGAACACCTGTCCAAACTGACAAAACCCCCAAACAACACACACCTTCCCCTAAGCAAAAAAAAAACAAAAACAAAACAACAAAAAACAAGCAAAACAACGCAGCAGCAAAACAGCCTGGCCTATAAGCTGAGACTCTGGGCTCCCTGTGCTTGAGAGGTTGGTGTAGCTGTGCTGGACACAAAGGAAGGGGGACACGAGGGCTGGACCCTTTGCAGCTGCTCCAGCAGTCCTGGCTCCCACACACTGCCTGAACACATCAACCATTTCTGAAGTTTGAAGGTTCTAGTAGTTGGTCAGAAGACTATGTTTTGTGTCCATAGATGGTAAAGGTTGGTACAGGTTTATCCCAGGTTCTGTGAATTCCTATATCTCAGAGCCTGGCATACCACACACTTGGTGTGGAAATTGTTTCTAAATATTAGAACAGTCTCTCTTGACCTGAGTGTTCCACAGAGATGTGATCGAAGTGTGGCTGATGGAACCAGTGACCAAATGGTTGTCTTGTGTGATGACAGGGATGGACTGAGAGGATCATTTTTGTCCTCACTCAAGCCCTTGCACCAGACACTTTCTGGAACCACAGAAAGTTGTGGCTGCCAGCTGTGGTGGCCAGCATGTGTTTGCCAGATTGCTGTTGAGGTAACAACAACCATCCAGTGGGAAAAATACAGGAATTTTTTTCTATAGTAATTTTTTTTTGTTTTCCGCGGATGGGTGAGTTTGGCCTAGCCCGGATCTTTTAATTAAAAGCTCTCTTGTAATGAAGATGGAAAGGTGTAAAAGAAGTGCAAAAGGAAGTTGTGTGTATTCTTGTATATATTCTTGGCTGGCTGTGAAGTGTTCAGAGCAAAAGGTTTTTCATGTATGTCTAAAATAGCTGTCAGTTGATTCAGAAAATGTGGGTAGTACCAAACTAAGCCATCTCTTTACAGTAAATAATTCTTACCCTGCCAGAAGTGGAGTAGAAGGATTTACAAGCTGAACAGAGGTGGTTCTGAAATCCTATGAGAAAAAGGCCTCTTCTTCTGATTCCCCAGATGAGCTCTTTGAACTGCAAGTAAAAGCAAGTTCCTAGCTTAGCAAATTTCCTCATGTGTTTGGGTCCTTAATGGGATGTTTCTTACAGAGGCCACGACCTCACCTTGTCCCAAGTGCTTTATTTTCCGTGACAACGTAACAAGTGGCCTGTCAGAGGCAGCAGCACAGAGGACTATCCTTATTTTTTGCCATTTTGGATGTTTAACTTGTTGACTGCCTTGCACCTGGCCTAAACTCAGAGCTCCAGAAGAACTAGGCCTTGGAGGGACACATGAGTAAAGCAGCCCTTAAAAAGGTGAACAAAATGTAAGATTTGTGAGACACCAATTCCTCGTAAAACTTGTAGCCCTGGTTTTCATCCCTGCTCAGAGCATTGGCTTTCCTGCGTCTCAATGAGAGCGTTAAGTGAGCCCTTCTCCTTTACTGCCAAGCAACTGCTCCTGCTGGCTTCTCAATAGACTTCCTAGAGTTCAGATCCTCTAGTAATATATATAAATTGTAGCTCTGCTTGATCCAGGCCTGATTTGCAGTCTGCAGTGATTTGAGTTGAGGCTGGTTGTATTTACCTTTAGAATACATGCAGGGCCCTACTTGGAATATTAGCGTTGACATGAGACTTGAGATCTAGCATCTGGATGTGAATTTACATTTTATGAATATTTGCTATTGCAGTGAGTCAAACAAAAACCTCAACAGAGAGAGCAACCAGCACTCCCAGGATAAAAGCTTAGGGTTGGTACCAGCATTTTTTTGCTTTCTTTCTTTTTTTTTTTTTCCTTCCCCCCCAGAGCCTCCTGATAGCCCACATTACCGTTTAGTTGTCATTTGCTGCTCCCTGGCTCTGTTGGTTTCTCAGCTTAGAAACAGCTGCCATGTGATGTGAATGATATTTTAAAGTCCTGTGTTTGAGTTCTTGTGATAGCAATGTGCAGGGAATTGGCAAGCTCTCGGAAACAAAATGGCATGCTTTATTTTGTCACTAGAAGTATGTTCAATCTGCTATTTGATTCTCTGTAGCATTTTGATTAAGAGCTCCAGTGAAGTTCTGTGAAAAGTGAAAATCCTCTTTATTCTTTCTCTCCAAGAAAATGAGACGCACAGCATTGTCAAAATATTTGCCTAATCTTGCAGATTTGGATACTTGTCGTAGTTCTTCTGACAGACCAAAACAATGGTCATTAAATGAGAAGCAGATGCAATAAGTATGCAAGCAAGCTTACGGGGAGAGACTGAGGAGAAGCTGCCAACAGAACTCACTAAGCACTGGAGAATAAAGAAAAACAAAACCTTTTCTTGCTATTGTACCCCATAAATAATAATTTTCCTCCAGTAATCTAGGCATTGTGCTTTTCTGCATTGGTGTTTTCATATGTTCTGGTGCAATATTGACTTCAAATCCAGATGCTCCTTTTGGCTTACTTGAATATCTTGCTTGCCAGGAAGCAAAAATGCCAAAGAAATGCTTTAGCTTGGTTTTTTGTGCATTTTTGTTTGTTTGTTTGTTTGTTTTGAGGTTTCTTTGTTGCGTTTTTTTGGGTATGTTTTTTATTTTTGTTGGTTGGTAGTTGTCGTTGGTGGGGTTTTTTGTAGTTTTTGTTATTTCCCTTTTCTCTTTTTTCCTCTTCACTGCAGCACCGTTGTTTTAGGACTAAAGGACATTGTCGAGGAAGAGAGTGGCTATGTTATATTCAGAGTTTTGTATAATTAGTGGGACAGAAACTGCCTGTATGGTTGGGAAGGCAGAAAATAATGATAAATTCTCTATCAAGATGTAGAGCATGTTTCTTGAGCAGGTAGCTTTTAAGGTCTGCTTTGTGGTTGCAGAGCTGTGATGTAGACTCAGGACACTGGTCCAAAATCTGCCTTAAATTAGAGACAGTATTAAAGCTTTTCAACTTTACTATTGCTCCAGGTATTTACTCAAACCACAAGAATTAAAGATGTGCCTTTAAGAAAGGGAATTATTATCCAGGATCTCCATTCCATGATCTGTATATAGTCAAGCTCATTTAGCTGATTGCTCTTAGTGTTCATGTATTCTAGTATGTCCTTAAAACTGAAAAAACAAGTTACAGGTTTTAACTGGCATGTGAGAATTCTTCATCCTGGAGTTAAAAATAAAACTAAATGTTGGCAATATGGTTGTGTAACACTCTGCAGTTGAAACTCTCCCTGCTGCCCCACCCTCCAAATCCTTGCATCTCTTCTGGGATTGTGCATAAACACAAGCATGCACACACATGTGCACGTATGCACAGACAAGTCTCTTTCAGTGAGAACATAAAGAAAATGGGTTTGTGTGCAGATGGTGCACGAGAAGGATGGGGATATCAATGTTTAAGCAATGTATTGCTGACAAATGGATGCAGTGGGCTGCCTCTGAGCCCCACCTAGAGTAGTGCAGTATGTTGTGTTACACCGGCTCCTTGTTCCTCCTTGGGGTGTGCTGCCTTCACAGCAGCTCAGATGGACTCGGTTTGCATGAAGCTGTCTTGTCTGAATTGCATCCCTTTCTGCTCCAGTCCATAGTAACTCAGTAACTCAGATCAGATGGCTACGAGGTCTGTCTGCAAACACTGAGCATCTTTGGCATCAGGGTTTTTAATTTTTTTAGTGCATGCCAAGTGTGCTCAGGGCTTTGATCTAAAAGGTCTAAGTCAAGGCTTTGCTTGCAGGCACACATCACATTGACTATGGCTTGGATTTATTTGTGTACAAAGGCTGGTCACTAGAACTCACCTGTAAAGCTTTGGAAATGTCCTTCCATGTGGCTTGTGTATTCTACTGTATCCCTGTCTTGTCCCACAGTTAATTACAGCTGCTGGTAGAAAAACTGCCAAGTTAGGCAACGCCAGGCACTGCTGGAATTGTGTTTTCCCAGACTTTGAGGGCAGAGTAAGGCACTGCATGGCTGGTCCTCCCTGCAGGTAGTGCCATAGGAGGCAGTGATTTTTCTTTGATATCAGGGGTATTGAGCTCTATGAGAGAATGAGATCTCATCAGTCCAAGGTTTATGAGATGCAGAGTTTTTTACATGCTTCTGGTGCCTATTCACAGATTCGGTGTTGCCATGCTCTAGATAAAGAATAGCTACAAGTGTCTGCTGTTGTATTTGACTCTTGGGTGTTGCTATAGTGTTTGCTTTAGATTTTTCTTAGTTTCTTATTTTTGCTAGTTTATAAAGGGTTATGCATGATTTTTGAGATAGGAAGCACTGTAGATATCGTAGTGTGGATTCTAGAATTAGAGGTATATATTTCCCTAATCACTTCTTTAATTAATGTTTTGTCTTGGGTATGATATATTTGGAGTCTGAGAACCTGTGAGATACCTGAAACAATCTATTTTATCTATTTTTCTGTGAAAAAAATAGATACTGGTAAAAAGAAAAATTTGGAAGCAGCTAGTCAGATAATAATTCTCTTCCTGTAGTTCTGTGTCAGTGCAGAAGTGGTTCTTCTGGCCAAGGCTTTAAACCAGTCAAATCAACCCAAACCCCAGGTTTAAACATCTGGAAAAAATACTATAATTCTTGAGAGAGAGACAAAAATGCTGATCATTAACTGTGGTTGGAGAGACTTTATTCACATATGTACAGGTTCCGTGTGCATAGATGATACTTCAGTGGAGCACTTACAGCCGAGTGTCAGTTTTGGATCTCTGTAAAGGGTTTGCATCTTTGGGTCTGTTCCTGCTGATTAGCTGGGTGTCTTGGTTTGAAAGAAAGGTGTCTGCCAAGAAACCAGGAACCTCCCTTGGAATGAAAAAAATATGACCCCCTTCCCTCCCCATTATTATACCATTGAAATTCAGGGGCTTTCAGGCTGAGATACAGGGAAAGGATTAACAGTTGTTTACTGGTACGTATATGTGTGACAGGACAAACAACCAGCCCCGGCAGCAGCAGTGGGAGCCCAGCCCCAGCTCTGCCGGCTGTGGCCCTTTCCCTTTGCTGCAGTTCCGGGCGCGGCCGCCAGGGGCGCTGGTGGCTCCCGGCCGGGCAGGGCGGGGGCGATGATTGCCCCGCGCTGCAGGGGGCGCTGTGGCGCCAGCTCGGCCGCCTCTCCCTCACACGGTAATGGCGGGCGGGCCAGAGAGCGGCTCAGGGCTGCAGCAGGAACCTCGGAGCGGAGGCGGGCACAGCGAGGGGGAAAAGCAGACCCTGGAGGAGCAAATGATTTATATCAGAAACTCTGCAGCTGTAGCAGGGTGTCTAGGCAGGCAGGGCTGCTGGGTTACAGTGAAAAACCCAGAAAACCCCAGAGCAGTGGCAGAGAAGCAGCGGGGCTGGGCAATGGCAGCCGGGCTCCTGAAGGCCGCGAGAGGCTCCCCTGGAGGGGGAAGGGGCTCGGGGTCCTGGAATTCCCCTGAGGCACCTGAGTAGATGGTGAGGGTCCTTTCCAGTGAGGTGGGGTGCCAATAAGGTCCCAGTACAACAGCCACTCCCACAAGCAGAGCTTCACTCACAGTAGAAGGCTGCAGGAGACGGAACTCCGCAGTGGTGGCAAATTCTCCCCACAGCAGCCGCAGCCTGTCTCCCCTCCAGTGCCGAGAACCAGAACCAGAGAGGAGCTGAGCCCAGCCCCTCACCCCTGCCCTGGCCAAAGTCTGAGGTATCCACGGAGAAAACCCCCCAGGTAAGAGAGTAGCCAGCTGCACCCTTCCCTCACCTTGACCATTTCTTCTGTCTCTCTTAAGTATTGGTTGTTATTGTCTCTTAGCAACAGATGGGACAGAATTCCATGAGAGAAACAAAAGGAAAAATCCTAACCCCCAACACTGGAGCAGGAAATACCATTCAGAAACCAACTTCTGCCCAGATCTCTCTTGCAGGTTGGCTTTTTCCTCCTCCCAGCATACTTTTAATGTAATATAATGTGTCTCATCATTCTGCTGCCTGAACTGCAGAACTTGGGTTTATTTTAGGGCACACCCCTGAAGTCCCTGGCACAGGTAGCTCTGAGTCTCAAGGGACACTGACACGATTGAAAGAGCTGTGGCCCACAGCAGGGCACTCCTCATGAAGCCCTTCAAACACAGGTTGGATGAAACAATGACCTTTGGAAAAGGTTAGGTACATTTGATGGGAATGGAATTACACACCATTTCTCATCTGTTGATGTTATAATTTTGCATTTATCTATTTTACTTTATGACTGTTATTTGTCTTAGCATAAGAATGTTTCTTGGATGTAGTGTGATGCATTTTGATACATTTAGAATGTAGGAAGGAACAGTTGAAGCACCAAAAGTGAATTTTCTGTTTTCTGAGGATTTGGTTGTATAGCCTGAGCTGACTGATGCTTCTGAAAATTAGACCAGTGGTGTAAGTGCCTAAGCTTGAACTCCTGACTAACTCTTGCTGAAGGGGTGACGAGTGAGAGTTTGTCTTGTCATAGCTGGGAGACGCAGCCTTAACTCTTCCAATGAGCGCTTCAACCACTAAGAGCTTCCCATTCCCATTGATTAGTTCCAAACTCGAGTTCAAAGCTAGTCATAAATTAATATCAGAGATAACAGGAATAAGTGCTTCTCACATGTTAAAAACGTTGGTGGTTTTTTTCAGGTTGTAGTTTCTTTATACCAGCTTCAGCTGGCTTGTAAGGGGACTGTAGCAAAACCAACTGACTTGAATTAATATTTTTTAATCAGTGAAATTAAGCTGAGGGCCAACTGGAAGACTTTGGTTCTACTGGAATAACATCTCTGATTAGCTTGAGGCTAAATTACTAATTCCAGTGAGGGATTTTGAAGTTTTCATTGGGCTTAATGTGCAAAGCCCTTAAATATTCTGTCATGTTTAGTAATCTGAAATACCAGGACCCTGTGAATCTGTGTCTAAAAGGCTAAACCCCACAAAAATAAGGCTAAAGTTTTTGCCTTAGTATTCTAAACTAAACAGATGTTGCCTTTAGTGACATTTTCAAAATCTCTATGGAGCACTGGTATATTATTTGAATATTTTTAATGTGACAAGTTAAGATTTCAATGCAATTCAGTACACACAAACTTAGAGCATTGACACCAATTAACTCTTAAACAAAAGCTTTAATGTTTTCTGAATATTGTACTCTAATGATGGCAGCTTGGTGAGATGCTATTTCATGTTTACTGTTTAGATATGTATCTACTGAAACGAATATAAATTGACTTCTAGCTCTTGATTGGTAATCTATACAGCTGTTAGCTTGAACTCTAAATTCTGGGGCTTTACAATTCAGGAGGGGGAAAAATGGACAATTTCAACAATGAGACGAGGCTTTGGTGAGCTAAATTAAATGGCTGATGATAATTGTGATAGCTTACAAGGAATGATGCTATATTATTTACAAAAGCTCCTTTTTGCATGGAATCTGATGTCTTCTCCCATGAGCTTGCTTATAATTCATATTCCACTTTAATATGCCTGCAAAATGTGCTTTCTTTCTGTATACGTATTATTTTTAGGATGTTATGTTTCCTTGGTGCATACACAATGAGCCTGAAATCCTGTAGGAATGTGTTTAATTTGAAAGTTTTATCCTCTGGGCCTGGTTAATTCAAATAGGAGGCTCAGAACAGTGCTGCAGTGCCGGCAAGAATGCGGGAATGGCAAATCATCTGCACAAAGGCAGCAGAGAGCCCAGGTGGCTGTGGTGCCTGCGCTGGAAGGTGCCACTGTCCTCAAGATGTGCTCTCTGAAGCTGCTCTGCTTCCTCCTTTCCTCTGTCAGTGCTGGGAGATGAGGGCTCGGCCAGCTTTGCTTTCCTTTATACCCTTAGCATCGTTCCTCGGCATTTCATCATTACAGCCTCCCCAGATCTGCTCTCATCCCCTGGCAGGGTGCGTAGCAGGGAGCTGCCTGCCTCCTCTGCTGCTGAAGCAATGCCTAGACAGGATTTGGAGGGATTGCTGGTATCTTGTAAAGCTGGAAAAAAATGGAACTGTGGCCAGTTCAGGCCTCCACCCTATATTTTTTTGGTGGATGGAAGGAATACACTTGCTGAGTCTGTCCTTCTCCGAGATCAGTAAGCTGTGTTTGTTCTGTAGGAATGTGAGGGCTCAGGAATTCCAGTGTGCAGCCTGCTGGAAAGTGCTGCTGGCTCATGGGCAGCAGAGGGGAACGGGCCTTGCAATGATGGCTGGGGAGAGAAATGAAAGGCATTTTTTATAATACCCTGGGCAGCATACGCAGGATGTTATGTCTGGCTTGGACTGGGCTGACGTGGTGCATCGGATTTTTTTTCTTACAATGCTGGAAACATAGCTATAAAGGAAATTCAGAGATAGAAATGGAACAAAATTAAAATGAAAAGCAAGCTTTATATTTCACAGTGAATAATTTGTAGCATCTTTCCTCAAAGAAATTGGGCTGCCACTAGAGATACGAAGCAAGCAGCATAAAATTTTCTGCAGATTTATAATCCACTTGAATTTCCAAATTATGGCAGCCCAATTCTGTGACTTGGGAAAAGGCACAGTTGTTGGCAGCTGTGGAGTGGGGTTGGGAGATACCTCCAAGCAGCTCAGCTAAAGGAGGATTCCAACTGTGTTAGAAAAGAGGAGACAGTAGGGTGGAGAAAACGGATGAGAACTTCTGGCTTGTAGCTGACCAAGGTTGGTACATGCTGATGCAGAAAGGGAAGGTATTAGCTCCTTCCTTAAAAGGGGATAGGCATTTACTGGACTCATATGTCCTCTTCTCCAAGTACCTCCAGAGGGTGGAGTGGGTCTTAGGACTTTTCCATTGCTGCTCATGAGCAACTGGAGTTGAAACTGGCTTCCTTTCAGGAAAGGCGTTGCAGTCAGATTTCTCTCTCGTCTCTGATGGTAGACTTGTCTTCAATTTGAGACAGCAGTCATCTCTATGTTTCTTGAAATATATCTGTCCTCACTGGCTTTCATTTTGATGCGATGCAGGATGGGTTTCCTTTCTGTTGGAAATCCACAGGCTCTGTGCAGTCCTTGCACTCTGTGGAATTCACCAGTCACACCCCAAAAAGCACCCTCTCTCTCTAGGAACAGAAGTGTTGAACAGCCAAGAAGTGTGCATATGTGGGGAAATCCCAATCAGTGCTATACACCTGATCAGTGGCTGTCAGCTGCCTCATTTATTTCAGTATATTAATAATGCAAGTCCCCGAGGTTGATTATTGTCTCTGGAGTTCGCTGTGTGCAAATGCTTTTCTATTCTGATGAATTCAGTAATCAAAGTCCCATTGGCACGGCCAGTGCTGAGCAGCCTCTGGCTTAGAAAAAATAAGCTGTGGTTTTCTGGTTTGGGTTTTTTTTTTCCCTTTGTTTAGGCTGAGACTTACATTGCACAGGAATTTTTGTGTGCCTACTCCTGATCTTCACATACAGTCTAGATAAGAAATGAAGGCTTTCTTTAATCATTTTAAATACTAGGAGATAGAAGAGAGTTAAAAAGCCATGCCATTCTATCTGCATCTTGCTTAAAAAGAAAATGCTTTGTCTGAAGAAAAAACAGACAAATTGTTTGAGTTCATTGCCTTCTTCAGCTTTCAGAAGTCGCAGGGAAAGAGTTACTCCCCTTGCTTCCCTAGGAGTGTACACTGGGATTTCTAGCTCACATTTATTTTGCTGAGACTTTGGAGCCAAGTTTTTGTATGTAGTTTTTGATGTAGGACCTAATTAGGCCCTACACATCTTAATACTTTTTGCTACATCTGCATTAAAGATGGCATTGCATATATTTGCATACAATTTACATTTAAAAGTTGGCCATGCTGTGTGCAATAATCATTTTAACAAAGTACCATTGACAGTCAATATACATATCCATGCAAAATATGTGGGGGTTATGGGAATAAGCATACAAAAACATATGGGTGCACACTGTTGTCAGTATTGGGCAGTTTGGAGAAATCAAGGGGTCTTTTTTAACATAATTTTGTTGGAGTATTTCCCACAAGAAACCAAGAGGAGCTTAAAGATTAGAGCTCCTGCTTTAACTACAAGCTACGTGTGCTAGAATGGGAAACTGTCCTAGTACTCCAAAACATGCCCCAAAGTCTGAGCCCATACAATGGGATACAAGTTCCATCACCAGTCAGGATGTCCAGATGTGACATTCGTTTCTGGTACTTCAGCTGTGCCCAATCTGAATTTAAATGGTAGTTAAAAATCAGATGCCTGGGAAAAGTTGAGGTTGTTGTATTTTCATTCTGGCATGTAAAAGATAGTTTGTTTACTAATTTGTTTTCAGAAGTACTGCCAATGGTCAATTGTGGAAAGTCCTGAGGGCTTGGGTGTTTTCCTGTGGAAGCACACTGGCTTGTTAAATTTTTCACTTATCTCAAACCAGAAAAAGAATCTACTAGTGGCAGGAAGTCAGCCAAAAAAAACCTGAGGTGAGTTACCTTTCAGGGCGAAGAATCTGCGCGTGTTTACACTTAGGCCAAACATTTAGTCCATGAGATACAGATTTACATCTTGAATAGTCAATTTTAAAAACATGGCAACAGAAGTGTCTCCGTTTTACTTGGCAAAACTCAGCTTGTTTTTTTGTTTGGAGGGATCAGCATTTGTCATTTCATGGTTGTGATGATGTCAAAACCTTTTCAGACTTTTTTTAAAAAAGCATGAAAAGAGCTTGAAGTCAGCTGGTGCTTGGGCAAGTAAAGATCAGATAGAGGTATATTCTTTTCAGACAGACTTCAGAGCCGATCTCTGGGGTGGAAACTGGGAGTTGGACTTTGATGCTACGGATGAGTTGCACGAAGCAGCAGAGTCAAATGTTAATTTATGTCTTGGTGGTTAAGTAATAGGAAAAATCAAGAAGGATTAATAAAATCTTCTCATCTACAGGCAAATAGTTTCACTTCTTTGCATTTACTTATCTGTCTGCTTTCATCTACGTAGACATCACAGGCAGCTAAGGTTTGGTAAGTTGGCAAGCTGATGAATTAAGGATTTGATTTTGGAATATTGAAGTTAACTGGCCTTTATCCATCATCTTGATCAGATGCTCTAGAAATCTGTGTTCCTCTGTTAGGTGGGGAACAAAATGAATCCTCACTTTTGCAGTATTCCTAGATAAATGGAAAGGGTTTCTAAATCATGCACTCTCTTAGACTTGGTGTCACGAGTTTCTCCAGTCTGTTTCCTCTGCAAATTGAGCACAACCAAGCTCCTGTGGGAAGCTCCGAGCTGACCTACTGTTCCTATAGCAGTGTGAAATTGGCTGAGCCACTTCAGTGCTGTATCTGCCCTTTTCAAGCTGGGTTGTTAACACTGGGTTAACCACTGTGATACTGGTGTAACTAACTGGGGATGACAATTGCCATGTGCACTTTAATCAACTGTGATTCTGTCTATACAGTGCCTTTATAAAATCCAGTGACATTTCATGTTAATAGTCATTATAATGCTGACAATTTGTACTTTGGGTTGTCAGTGATGTGAATGTTTATGTCTTTCAAAGTATGTGGGAGAGATGAATTGCAGCAAGGTAAATACTTCAGAAATATTCAAGTTAAGTCAAGGATTTTGGCCTCTTTAGACCTTAGTGGTTTCCTGGGCTTCAGTTTCCCTGCAGACAATGCAGCACCTGCATGAGGTGTATGATACCTGCTTTGTCTTCACAAGTTTAGGACAGCACCAAGTTGTGAGTCTTGATTCAGCTCCTGAATCTCTAATGGCTCTAATCTCTTATGGCTGTGGGAAAACTTACCTGAAAATAGCTTGGTTTACTCCCACCAAAAAATCCTACATTGTGTTTAAGTAATTTAATTATGTATTAACTTTGTGCTTCCTGACTTTCACAATTATTATTATTATTATTTTTTAATAACATCACCTTATCCAAAGGAATCAAAGAGCTTTTTCTGTAGGGGCCCTTTTCAGACAAAAGGCCTTCAGAGCAGCTTTTCTGTAAGTGCATTCTACACCATATGAATTCTAAAAAAATAACTTCTGAAAATTATTTTCATATCTGCTTAGTAAAATATGAGCTTAGTTTCAAATCACATGAACTCTGAAGTTTCCCCTCCTTAGAGAGTGTTCTTCTGAGGTAACATTTCTGCTTTTATATTTACAGACAGACATTCTAATTGTCTGGATGATGATAATGAATGTGTAGCTTATAACCTATTCTGTGAGGTCTGAAAAGGCTGGAGGGTGATTGTAGATACTGCTCTTGTCTTAAATGATGAGAAACTAAAACATGAGAGAAGAATGCAGAAAATGGAATATAAAAAATTCATGTTTTACTAATGAAAATCTTCCAGATTAAGCACAAAAAGAAGAGGCAAAAGGAAAAGAAACTCCCACAGTAAACAAGTGAGAAGTTTGAATCCAATGCAGAATGCTCTATGTATAATTGATGATTAGAATTTATTTTGATTGTGCTGCTCTTTTTACTTTGTAGTACTAAAGCTTAACTGCACTGTAAAATTTGTCAGGAAGGAAATGAATGGCTTTTAGGTTTCTATTTTTCAGTACATATAAATACCAAATCTTCATGGTTTTTGTCACCTGGAGAGTGTTTCTGGAGGATTAGTTAACATGAGTTTGCTGTTGATACCAGCTATAAATAATTTGTAACACTGGTATTTAAAATGCCATCCTTACAGATCAATTTTAGCATCCCCCTGAAATCAGTCAGAGCCTTCGTGGTATGCAAATACTGTTTCAAACTGGCAGCAGACTTAGGCAGGTGCCATGGATGTGTGATACTTCATGCACATTTCTTAGTGCTGCCATGTGCCTGGGAGGATTGGAAGCATAAATTCAGACTTCGGGGTAGGATTTAAGAACTAATAGTGAATTCCCCCAAAGAGAGGAAGGGGTAAGTCCCAGATGCTGCCTCTGACTTACAAATTTTTGCCATTGTGTAATGGTCAAAATTAAGACATTTGAAAATCTTTCTATGGAAAGAATTTATGGGAGAGAAGGCGAGATCCCTCCCAAGCCTCAGTTACCAAGGGATTCTGTGGCCATTGAGGTGGTTGGGGCTGCAGCACTGGTGCATGAGGAGAGGCCCAGTGAGCTGGGTATGCTCAGGGAAAAGGGGGATTATAGCACAGGGTGGGAGCTCAGAACATTCTTCGGCTTTCTTATGGAGAGCTGTAGAGGATGGAGGTGACCTTTGCCGGGTTGATGCACAGCAGGAGCACACCTGCAGCAAGGGTGATCCCTGCTCAGAATGGGAGTGCTGAGGGACCTCAATGGGTTTTGCAAGGAGGGTGTTGTGTCTCCAACCCTAAAGACTTTCAAATCCAACTGGCTGTGGCCCTGAGCAAGCAGAGCTAGCTTTGAATTTTAGCCCAGTCATCACTGGCCTATAATGAAATAAAATTTTCTTCTTATGGTGTTTATAAATGACATGTAATTTAATATAAATTCAGTGTTACATGGCTCTTTTTGAATGAAAACCACTCCAAATTACTGGGTTTTATTTGAATTTATCACTAAACAGCCTTTGGCATTTAATAGCAAAGGAATGTTGTTGTTGTTGTAGCACATGTGCTCCCAAATGTTGGAAATATGGTGGCATATGTTCTTTTAGTGCATGTTTTAAGAATTGCTATTAACTTTTAAAAGGCAATATTTTGAAATTGTGAGAAATTAAGCACAAAACCTCATGAATCTTTTGTACTTGTTTCATGCACTGTATAGAGATCCTTTGGGAATGCTGCCATTATTTCATAATTGCATCGCTTGGCTGTTACTCATTTAAACAGAGAGCCACATTTTTCCAAAATAGTTACTCTGACCTTTGGGCAATTAACATATGGCTTGTCAAAGAGGTGTTCAGCGTTCTTTAGAGTGCCTCTGATGCGGTCTGATGTGCTCTTAATACTGGGGAAAGAATTAAGTTTGTAGTGTATTCAGTCAGTCTGTGCAGCATGCAGATCTCCAGGAGCTGTGGATGAATGTGTCTGAGGAGGGGCACTGCAAGGCTGCATCTAGTAGAGCTGTAATGGAAAGTAAGAGAAATCTCTGCGGTGATTTGTGCTTAAATTTATGCTCTGAAATGACAGAAGCACAGGCTAAGCTGGGAATCTGTAAAATACTTGGCAGCCTGTGCATTACCAGTCAGGAAGTGTTTTAGAAGTCAATTGAAATAGGGATGTTTTGCATAGCTGTTTTCTACTATTAGCTGTTTAATGCTCAAAATTGCTCCATGTTTAATTAGGTAGATTTGGGTTCAAAACCAAATAATTTGAAAATTTAACATGGAGAGCAAATTACTTGCTCAGAAAATGAGAGCACTGTCAGTTTATTCCATCTGTTGGTCACTCAGGTAAAGCTTCTGAATATTTTTTGCCTTGCAAATGGATACATTGTTCCTAAAAAGTTCTAAGGGAGACAGGCTAGCACTGTTCGCAGTTCATGTGTTGATTAATCTGCCTGCTTTTATTTAAACTTGCATCGTGGTCTGACCTGCTATAGCTGTATCTTTCGAAGCACTTCAGCAAATATATAAAAATACAAAGCATCAGTGGCAGAAGAGACTTTGTGACCAGATTCTGCCCTTGCAGGACACTACTGTGCTCGGGACAGATGGATGCTCTGGATCTTTTAAATGTACTTCTGTTCACCACGTTTTGGTATTCTGCATGTAGTTTTATTGTTCTTTTACAGACTTTGAGCTTTGAGAAAGGCCTTGTATTAATTTTGACATAGATTTTATCCTATTACCTTAAAAAAGACAGAGAAACTGTGGTGAAGGGAATGCGTGTAGTGTTGTTCAGAATTCAACAAGACTTTCAATTCAATTTCAATTTCAAACAGAAATCACCAGGCTTTTTGCACCAGAGTTAATTTACTTGTGCTTTTAACCTGCTTTTTTGTTGTGTGGTTCAGTTTTATAAAGATCACTCTGGAGCTGACTTGAAAAAAATTTGCTTGATCCTTGCACCTTGCATTGACCTGGGGCCTTTTCCAAGGAAATGTCCTGACTTGATGCTTGTTGAGGCATTTGCAGGTATCCAGGATTTTTCAGAAGTATAAGTAGCCTTGAGGAGGAGAAAAGGTCACAAGCTCACTCTACAGAACAAGAAGGAAAAGATGTATTTTTGTGTGTTAAAATAGTGGAAATTCTTCTTTGCCTTCATATTTACTTTGTTAATGGATGCTATATCTTCTGTGTTTAACAGTAAATTAATCTTTCCTCTGTCAAGAAATACCGTCAAGGCAAGTATGAATATGATAGGTCATTTCTATAATGGAAGAAAATAGTGGAAATAGGGAAGAAAAAAAGTGGTTTTGTTGTGTGTTATGGGGTGAGTGCCTGTGAGATATTCAGAAGTGTTGAAAAATGACTGTGTTTTGTCCTGTGCCATCCTGCAGGTCCAGGGTTGTGCAGGCCTTGGGACGTGGCCATGCATGAAGGGTCTGTGATCAGCTGCACTGAGGGAAGGCAGCACTCAGAATTCCCTGGCAGTGCAGGAGGGTCTGTGATCAGCTGCACTGAGAGAAGGCAGCACTCAGAATTCCCTGGCAGTGCAGGGGGGTCTGTGATCAGCTGCACTGAGAGAAGGCAGCACTCAGAATTCCCTGGCAGTGCAGGGGGGTCTGTGATCAGCTGCACTGAGAGAAGGCAGCACTCAGAATTCCCTGGCAGTGCAGGGGGGTCTGTGATCAGCTGCACTGAGAGAAGGCAGCACTCAGAATTCCCTGGCAGTGCAGGGGGGACACTGCGAGTGCCCAAAGGCATGGCAGGATGAAACAGCGCCAGCAAGTAACCATGGTGTCACGGGGGAAACAGGAGGGAGCTTCTGGTCAAAAGGAGGAGAATACCTTTGTCTTGCTTCCCTTACTGATCATGTGATGTTCCCTGCTTTTGGTCAGTGGGGTGTGATGAACATGCATCACATCAGCTCTCTGGTTCATGTTTGTCTGGGACAGCACCACTTCAGAAAAAGACGCAAAGACTGTGCACAGCACAACAGTTCATGTCACCCTGCTGTCAGGGGCTGCTTTAATTGTCTGTGCAGTGGCCCAGGGTTTCTACTCCTTTCTTGGCCTTTGTGATGACCTGTGGCACTGAGTTCTGCCCGTTGTTCTGTGCATTCGGCTGGGCCCCGTCCTGGTCTTTCCTGTAGAAAAGCATAAGCCATTATATATTCTGTACCTTCCATAAACTGCCAGTATTTCAGAGATATTTCTATTCTATCAGATTTTTTTTTTTTTTTTTTTTTTTTTTTTTTTTCAGATGCCCAAATTTCTCAGGTATATGTGGTTTCCTGCAGTGAAATTGCATGTTGCAACTGTCATGAATTTTGGGGTTTGCCCCTGCTGCAGGTAGAAACAACCCCTGGTAAACTGTTTCTTCTGTGTGAAAAGCCTTAGAAGGAGGGAATATGTTCCTTATAAGTGGTGTTATGGTACTTTGAGGATTTTAGAGTTAATACCAAAATGTAGAAAGAGAACAGTCAGTACAAAGCTTGTTCCACTAGAGACTGGGGGTGTGCCTCTGGTTTCACTTCTGCCCTACTGCCAGTGTTCTTTCCTCCCTGCTCTCCTCTTCCTACCTTTGTTCCCTGCCCTCCCTCAGCCCCCCTGTACACAGTGTGCCGGAGTCACTTTGTTCTGGTCGGCCTTTCTTAAGCTTTCTGTGCATCTGCACTTAAAGAACAAGTTTGGCTGTACCTGGAGGCTGCAGTAGGTGAGGCCCATCTTTTTAGTTAAGAGAAAAATCCTGCTTCCCAATATATCTTTTTTTTTTTTTGTACTCAACAGCACTTTCTCAAAAATGTCTTTCACACAAAATTAGAAGCTAAGAGGAGTGGTGTTCTATGCCAAGGGAGCAGGGGATAAAAGGACTCAGAAATCCAGGCATCTGTTAATAGCTCTGCAACCAGATTGTTACATGACTTTGTGAAAGGCTTATAACCTGTCTCTATCTCCCTTTCTGCTACTAGAAAATGTGTAAATAATGCTTTTCTCACCAGCTTAATTAGTAGATGTCCACAATGCATGAGAAAAAAAAAATTGCTGTGTTTTTCAGAGTTAATTGCAGTGATGTACCAGAAGCCCATAAGCTCACCCTTCTGAGAACTGTCTGCACTGACTGCTGCCAAGTGTTTTCTTCAGGTCTCAAATCTATGAAAACTCACAGCTGAATTCCTTATGTTGAGTATTGCAGAAGATTTAAACAAACTACTTATCATGTCTGTATCTCTCAGGAGATTAATGGTTAATCCAGGATCTAGCAAAGGTAGTCTGTTTTCTTCCATCTGGTATTATCCACTATCAAAGTTAGCTTGAATTTCATTCCAAAAGGGCAACTGATCAGATCACCAACTTGCATGGAACCCCTTATACTGTTGTTAGGTTGTTACAGATTATATAACTGCAATTTCTTATGCAGTTAATCATATTTGTTAATTAAATTTCCATTTTGAGAGTATCATTTAGGGTCGATCTGTCAGTTATCAGAAATCTGCCAGAATTGTGATCCTCACTGGTCTATAAATGTGTCTTTGGGTCATCTACATTACACCCCTAGCCAAAAGCCACAGAGGTGTAGATTGTATCCTGGCAGGGGGACAGCAGGCAGGTGGCCACGGCTGACACAAGTTTCACTGGAGGCACTGACTTGAGCTCCTGTGTTCGGGCAAGAAATGTGCCTTTTTCTGACCCTTCCCTTTGCTGTTGTTGAATGGTACTTTTCAGCACAAAGCATCATTCCACCTCAGCACACCATCCCTTTCACCCCACTCTCTACTTTGGGGGTGCAAGTGTTTGGATCCCCACAGGTATTCAGGGCTCAGCAGTTACCACCTGAAGCAGAGGAAATACCTATGTAAGTAATAATTATGAGTGTTTACTCTCTGTTTCTTGGTGTCTCTTCTTGGATTTCTTATGGAAAGCTTTACTAATGCAAGGTATGGCTGTTTCCCTTGCTGCTGCTGCTACTGCTGCCTTCAGGGAGTGGCAGGTTTCCTGACTAGGTGAATAAAATAGAGGTGGAGGAGGAATTGTCAGATGCTCCAGGGTGCTCTACCAATACAGAAGTCAAGAAAGACACAAATTACTACAGTGGAGAAAGCAGTGGAGGTTCCTGTAATGCTTGTTGAATTAATTTGAGAATAATGTTTTGAGTTTCAAGCCCAAGACACTGTCACTGTTAGTGGAGGAAGAGACCCGAGTGATGATCTAATAGCTCCTGTCTAAGCTGGAGACAGTTCTTGCTTTGCACATTCAGAGGAGGAAGAATGGCATTGCTGATATTCCCCAGGTGCTAAACCGGGGTAGAAGTGGTGTCTTTTTATGGCAACCACTATACAGGATTTCTCTATACTGAAAAAAAATGTAGCAAGGGCTGTACTAGGTCAAATCAAGCCCAGTATCCTGTCTTAAACAGTAACCATATGTCTAAGCCACTTAATATCAAATCAGACATGGCAGTTTTAAATTCAGTATGAGCTTTCAGAGGAAATGGAAGCTTCCTTCCTCTTTATGAAACCATTCCTCTATTTCCTTCTCTGTGTATTCTTTTAGCACCCTCAGAAGCAATCTGATGTTCAAGACGAAATTAACAGGATTCCCCCTGCTGTTCGTACTGATTTCAGTTGTTATAATGAGTTTATTGTTAAATTAAGCAAAATAAAGCCTGCCATGTCACAGAAATACCACTGAGATCCCATAATTTCCACCTAATAGCCAGTGTCTGTACTATGGGGTTATAGCTTAAACGGTGGGAGAAGATGTGTCTGTCAGACAATGTGAAGTACTTCTCATAAGAGCTTTGGACACATAATCAGTCAGAAAAACAACGTGCCTCTGACATAAAAGTCAATAATTTTATCTCTAGCGCAGTAAATTAATTTCCATGGGGCTTTCTTACTTTGCCTGTATGCTTAAAAATTCACAAGGTGTATTCATGACTCAGATAATCTGCACTTTCTTACTGCTTGCTGAACCCAAATACTTTTGAAGAGTTGTGGCTCAGACTGCTGGCTCAGTGCACCATTCCCTGTCATGTTTATGGTAACAGAAAAGGGATCTGCAAGGGGCTGGGCCTCACCTTCTGGCAGCACCATCCACTGCAGGCCCTACTTGTTCAGCATCTCTGCTTTTGAATTCTTTTCTACACCTCTGCAGTTCTGTGCTATCATAAGGATGTTTTGTCTTTTTAAAATGAGATTGTTTTGTTCTACCATATGTTACTTCTGTGCCCACCATATTCATTATCCAAAAGTTCTCTTATGGTTTTTATTTTGCATGTGCATGTCTCCTTTTGTGGCCAGATGCAAAAACCAGCTACAAACAAAATGTTTGTGTGTTGTCGTGTTGGTTCAAGTATCCGGAGCTCTGAGGTCATAGGACACTGATATCCATCAGTGAACTGCTGGATTTGTACCAAGAGACTGTCACTGCTCAACATTATAATTGGTTGTTTCTTAATTTAATTTTACACACTTGTGGTGTTTCTTTTCTCCCCTGTGCTGTTTTCTGTGATGTGCCTGCAAGATCTGCAAAGCTTTTTGGCCTTGAGACTTGTTCAGACCTGGAAAAAATGCAAGATTTAGTTTTGCTGTTTGTTGTACTTGGTTCTGATCTCAAAATGAGACAGGCCTAGTTGTGGGTTTGTAGGCTTGTTTACATTTTGAGAGGATTGTAGGGCTTGGATTTTGGTCCATCACTAATTGAAATCCCATTAAATGTAATGCCTGCTTTTGATGAATTTAATATTGATTTAATTTAATGTTGTTTGGTTGGTAACTTTGAGACATGGGGCTTTGGCACCAGAACCTGAGGTGATTGCATAAGCCCCTCTGAAATGAAACTGCTGAGTTACTGCTCATGCTTGCTCTTACGTGGGAGTTTATTTAATCTTTGGAGACTAATGTGTAGCTAATGTCATTACCTTCTTTCAGGCTTTATTTTTATAAAATACTAAAAAACCACCTCCCTCAAGCACTACTCATGGAAACTTATTTTTCTTTCCTGTAAAAGACCTCTGCAGGTTTCATGTGTTTTACAATTTTCCACCAGCTGAGTGGCACAAACATACTAGCTTTTAACACTAGAGGCTTGCTATTCCAGCTGAAAAATGGTTTGAAACATTAACTGTGGTACAGGAAGTTGCTTTTCTAGTCTCTTAAGTGCTTCCAAATCTCTGCTGAATTTTTTTTTTTTAAATTCTTGCTTCTCTTGCCCTCCCCAGAAATCCATCCGCAACTCGGCTGATCGTAACCGTCTTTGCAATCAAAGCCTGTTTAGATTTTGCTCATGAAAGCAAGTGTGAAATCTATGGCCACAAGCCAATCCCTGTCCTGTGAGGCTGAGACTGCTGAAGTCTTCCTGGAAGCTCAAAGAAAGTGCAAGAGGAGAACAAGCTTGTATACTCATAAAAGTAGATCTCTGAATGGATTACTTTTGTTTAAGAATTATTTGCAGGTCATCTCCAAATGATTTAAATCTTGCTCGTCAGGTTCTCTTCTCACCTTGAGAGATCCAGGGCTGCTGAGTGCAGAGTTGGAAACCTGGGGCTTCTCTTGCTGTCTTGGTCACTGATCTGCTGGATGGCCATGGGTGGATCATCTGATCTGGATTTATCTCAGTCCCCATGTGCAGCTGCCGTGGTATTCTGTAGTATGTGAAGATCACTTGTTGGGAGTAGAAGTTGACTTGCACCATGGTGATTTGGAGTGTAAGGTTAAAATCACAAGTGCATGACAAATTGCACTAACTCAGAAATTTATGTGGCATCCCCAAAGGAGCTTCGACTCCATTTGGAGCCCTAAATGTTTTGTCTTAAAAGTAGTATTGTAAATTCTTTGAGGCAGACATTCACTTACACTGATACAGTGATTAGCTCCAGTGCAGCCTTGGCATGTTACCATTAGTAAATAAGTTCTTTAGGGGCAGATCTCCAAATAAGAGGGTCCTGAGCATTCCGATCAACAGGAAAGGTAATATGGAGAATTTTACAATATCTTAGTGGTGAGAGATTCAATTATGTCTTATTTTTCTCAAGGACTTTCTCACCAGACCAAGTCTATCAAACAGCCTTGCCAAATTCCTTGCTATTGCCATGGAAATCATACAGTTTTATTGCTTGAAAATAGCATACTCCATTATGTGTGATGATATGAGTGTTTACAGAGGAAACCACAGTGCAGTCTGAAAACAGAAGGAAGTTTGGAGTAGGGAATGTTTTACAAGAAGCCTTGGAGCATGGATGCTGGCCCGCTGACCTACCTAGGCCTGTCGTTCGGTACATGCAGCTACTTTTCTCATAGTGAAGTTTGGCCCTTGAAAGAAACTTCCTTTGCCCTGTGTGGTTGTTCACATGGTCAGCAGGCCCCAGGCTCTGTTTCTTCTTTGAGCTGAAATGTCAGGTTTTTTTCTCTCAGGATTTAAGGAGTTTTATGCTTATTTTTTTCTCCTCCTCAATTCCTTCTGTATTTTTTTTTCCTTCAAGCTTTCTTCCTCAGTGCTTGACAGGACTGCTCTGTGTGGCTCATTTTGCTGTGGAATTAGGAAATTAGCAAAAGATTATCTTTTTTGTAAGACTTTGTAGGGGAGGGTGGGTGAACAGTACTAATATGGTGGTGGTTGTTACTTACACCTTCTTTATGGGTGTCACATGTTTGTTTTTCTTCCTCGGGGGATAAAAAGTAGTAGGTGAAGCAGGTGAAATATTTGAGGGAGAAAACTGCCTCAGTGAATGTGCTGCCTGGAAAGGGACGTAGGCACAGGGACAGGCATGGACTGTTCTCCACATGCTGTTCCCTCACAGGAGGCCCTTAGCTCAACTGAGGAGAGACAGACGAGAGCTCTGGAGCCAAACTGGGACTCCTGGCAAACATCAGAGCAGGCTGAAAATACCACTTTGAGTTAGACACAGTGATACAGTTGGAGGTGTGACAACCCACACAGAGCAGTTTGAGCAACTGTGCTGGGGAAAAGCGTTGGGTTTATCTACTGTTAAATAAGACAACATGTCTAGCTCTGAGACAGGAGGAAGGATGGAATTGGCATAGGGAGCAGAGAGCATGAAGAAGAAGAAAATCTTTTCCAAGGTCACCTTTTACCACAGGGATGGGAGATTGAAGAGGGCTTTCTTGCTGCTTTTGATGGCTAAAAGCTGCTGCAATCCTGGCAAATCTCTCAGGAATGGTTCAGGAAGATCTGCTGCCATACCTGGGGCAGACAGTCATTTATCTGAGATGCATTGCTCCGACTGCTAACAACCAGCTCAAATTGGCTTATTTTTTCACAATTGTGACAGAGCCAGCCACATTGTCTCAGCTGTGTGCCTCTGAACAGGGAAGTACAAACCCAGAAAAAGTTTTGGAGTCATTATTCTTACGTGTTTCTTCTCTTCTCATCTTGTCCTTTTTCCTTTTTTTTCTTTTCCTTCAACTATGTTTATAACCCTCCTTTCCTTTGTTACTTTGAGAACTTGGATGTTTTCCAGTCTCTTCTCCTACAGGGAGATGCCCTGTCCGGACAGTGCCATGTTATAATATCCACTGATAAAGACTTGAAATTACCTAACTCTTATGTACTCTAATCCCAGTTGAGCTCTTGCTAAAGTCTAATATTTTTATGGCACCAAAGAGGGTTTTCTGCTGGAGTTGGAGGGGAGGATGAGTTAAAATGGCTGATGAAGCATTCCGTGTTGGGGTGGTGATGATTGAGTTACAGATCTCACAAGCTGCTTAGTCTCTTTCTTCCCACAAAGGCATTTCTGTCAGGGTCTACACAAGAAAAAATTCTACCAAGAATGTCAACCAGCTTCTGCCTGAGCTGTGTGGGATATTATCAATAAGGACCAAGACTGCAGCTGTGCTCTGACACCTTCACCTGCCAAGCACCCTGTTGTCTCCTAGGTCTGGGATTGATAGCAACTGGCTTCTGGTTGGTACCCAAAGAGTAAGTCTGTCACTGAGAGGCCATGTATCACTTATCCACCACATGGTACTACCAGGGGGACAGTTGCAGGTGTTTGCACATCACTTTGTGATGGGTGCACGCGTTTGCAAAGGTGTCATCAAGTGAAGTGACTTGTCCCAGGTCAGCCAGCAGGTTAGAGACAGAGCCAGGAATGCTACAGAAATCATCTTGGGCCCCAGACCAAATACTTCTAGGCATAATCTGTAGGTTAGAATATGCCAAGTCTCCTTTACAGCTCACTTTCCAGGGATCAGCAGGAATGCCCCGTCTCTCCCCTCTCCCCAAGTTTACATCAATTGCTCAGAAGTGGGAAACTGTATGGGGGCTGATGGTAAAGGGGAAAGTTCCTACTCCCCTCTGAGACTGCAGTCAGAAATTTCTGACAGAGCTCTTAGAAAGTAATCTTACCCTGTGTTAAGGCAGTAACATTTTCTATGCTCTCATAGCTGGTGAGTGAGGTAGTGGTTGAACTGACAGAGTGATGATACTGGTGGTGTTTGGAGACAGCAGCTGTACAGCTGGCAGAGTCACTAAAACAACAAATAAACTAAATCATTGGGAGAAACAAATCAGTCACATGCTTGGGAGCATTTACCGTGGAGGATTTGTGCTGTAGGACTCGGTTACAGGTGCTGTGACTCAGGTGTCACTCAGTCGTGCGTCAAGCCCCGGGTTTGACATCACACTGAATGATCTTTAGGAGGCTGTGTTATAATGACAGTGGAGAACAGAAGTTCCTCCATGTGGAAAGCACTGGTAAATGTAGGTACTTGAAGCTTGAGATTTATTGGTAAAGTGAGTCCTAACTGTAGAGGAACTGTAATAAGAGATGGTATTGTGTTTCTTCTCAAATTATTTCCACTACATTTGTCCCTCACCAGCATTGATGTGCCACTCTGCTGTCCTTGAAAGCACCTACCACTTTTTCTTTACGTTTCCTGGTGCCTATTTTGGTTTCTTGCTCTCACGCTCCTGTAAGTAAGCCTTTTATAATTTGTACAGATAAACTTAGACCAAGTACAAAGGAAACGTGTAGTTGTTAAAAATAAAAAATACCAATTAGGTAACTTTAGGACGTACGTTAGGCAAAAAGCATTTATTGTCACATTTTATTCTAATTCAGTAGAAAAGGGATGGCTACCAGATAATGTTTCTAGTGACACAAGTCCTGCAATCATAATATTTCAATCCCAGTGACTTATGAGTTGTGAAATTCAGCTCAGTATTGTTGGATGCACTCAATAGCCAACAGTTTTCATTCTTTGTTAAATAGCAGGATTTTTTATGATTTTGGTTTTGTGTGAGAAGGAGTTGATGAGGTGATACTTGTAGGACTTTTCATATTTACAGCTAAAAATTAACTATTCTACTCAAAATCAGTAATGAATGCTTACATTTAAAGAGAAAAAAACATTTTGATTTCCTCAGTAAAGTGAAATTCTTATTTGAGAGATTGTATTTTAATCCATCTTCCTTTCTAATTAAGGTGATTCTGAAAGCTGTTCAATTTCTGAATGGGCATGTATTAGTAAGGATCTCATTATGGAGTACTCCCACTCCTAAATATATGCTTGGCAGTCTGCTTTGCATTTCAGCTTCTTAGATATTTTTATAACTTATTGCTAGAGTGTTGCAGTGTTGGAAAATTACTCATTTACTGGCTACTACTGATTAAATTATTAGCCAGCCAGAACACACAATGAATATAGTATGGCCTGAGAGCAATTGTTAACAGAAATGTTGAAACATGGGCTCTTAACTGAAAGACTGGTGGTTCGAGCACACCCAGGGACAGGTTTCCCTTGCCCTGCTCATGGCAGGGGGGTTGAAACCAGCCAGTCTTAAGGGTCCCTTCCAACTCAAACCTTGTGATGAGTCTGTCATACCGAGGTCATAAAGGAACCTGGTGTCTCACATAAGTACATGAAAGTTGCCTTGAAATGCACCGGGACAACGACTTGTCCTGTATGTGGGAGAACACGTGCTTCTGGAATGTTTATGTCCAAGGCAAGATCTTGATAGTGGAGTTGCAGTGATCTGTGGTGGTATCTGATGGGCACCCTTCAGTTCCTTATGGGATCCTGCTGGGCAGGGGGGTGAGACAGGCAAAAAATACTTTTGTCAGGTCCTGAGACAGAGCAAAGCATGTGCACAACCAGGTTTGGCTCAGACCTCCTGAAGACAAGTGTTTTCTGCTTTTTGATAGCACCTTGAAGAGAACAGTTTGCTCTTATTTACCAGGTGTAATTATTGGCAAGGTTTTGTAGTAGGTGCTACCAGAATTGCTTGTCTAAATCCCTTGAAAAGTCAATTCAAATCTGTTCACGGGGACATCTGATTTTGTTGTTGTCCTTGTTATGCTTTGTGGTGAATGAAATCAGTGTGATTTAGGATTCAATGCAAAGGAATGACAGAGATGACAAAGATGTAAAACAGTGATGTGGAAATGTGGAACAAGTCTGTGCAGTGAACAGTGCAGGCAAAGCCTGCATATCAGGAATACATACATGGTAAGGAGCAGAACTCTGTGGAAAGGGAATTTGGGAACTCTTTACCCATTGACTCATTTCCAGACTCTTAATAAGGTTTTAATAGGTTCTGTTCAAGCTGACTTCTTAAGGGATTGATAGAGAAAAAACATAATTACCGCAAATCTGTAATGGTTCTGCATGTTGTAGGCTTCTGAATACAGGTGACAGAAGGGTGACCCTTGTCTTAACTGCCTGCACACTGGGGTGGAGAGCTTCCTTCTCACCATGAGAACTCTGACTCTAAGGGGCAAATAAAATGGACTTTTCATATTATTTTAATCACTTCAGATGTAGTGACATCTGATAGCATCTTCGGATGCTAATGATAGAATCCACTTTCTTTTTCCACTTCCTTCTTCTGTGTCCTGATGCACAGGGTTCCATCACTGAGAATATGCTTTTTTTTTGTAGGAAATGAGTGTAGTGGAAGTTACAATAGAGTAACACTTATTATGCTACAAAGACCTTTAAAAATAACTGTTGTGCAGACTCAGACCAAACAAATAAAAGGAATTATTTCTAATGTATATGCTTTGAGTGGCAGCTAGTGTTTTACCTATTGAGAAAGCATAAAGCTTGCTTCTGTTTATAGTGTCATTTAAAATTGCCTGAATGTAATGATGCTGTTTGATCACAGGCTAGAAGAGTGTGCTAGGTGGAACAGTCTTTCCTATTTTCTTAAATGTGTAAAATCTGGAGGAAAAACTTGAAGCACTTTAGTTGAGTCATCTGACACAGAAATAGGGTAAAGACTTTTGCAAGTCTGGCTGTAAATAGGATTATTTACCCTTTCCTACCTCAGAGGATAGAGTTCTTTTCAAAGCCTTTGAGCATGTCATATCTTAAATAGATACTGAATTGTTATATTAAATAATATGAAACTATGTGACAGTAAATACAATATAATGAATATGGCCTTGAACTATGTTTGAGGATACAATGTTCTCTGAGAAATGCTTTTTCTTTCTCGTCTGCTATTAAAAATAATTCGTGTAGTGGAGCTCTGCAGTAGAATTGTTTGTGTTGATATTCCATGTGTAGATTCTTTAAGCACATGCTTTCACCAAACACATGGGAAATGAGCATTTACAGAAGAAAGTGAGTGTAGAGAATATTTTTTCCTCCCCCTTCTCTTCAGTAAGTAGATTCTGCCAAAGAGCATACATACAGTTCTCCTTAATCCTGCTGTTCTGGGGTCGGGTTGTCACTTGGAACCAGTGGCAGAAGGGGAACTTTGCATATTCTTTACTGTATTTGCTGGAAAGTCTTTTTGGAAGATTATTTAGATGTTGTTTTGCTCATGCTTTTGGTTTGAGTGGCGAGGTTTTGGTAGTGGGAGAAGGTGCCAGAAGCTTTCCCTGTGTCTGATAGAGCCAATGCCAGCTGGCTCCAGGATGGAGCTGCTGCTGGCCAGGGCTGAGCCCATCAGCCACAATGGTCGTGCCTCTGGGATAACAGATCCACCAAGAGGAAAACCCTGAACAACAGCAACTGCAAATGGGGAGGGGAGTGAGAATATCTGAGAGAAACAGCTCTGCAGGCACAGAGATCTGAGGGTGAGTCTGTTTGGCCCACGTGGTAAATGGTGAGTGATTTCTCCCTGTCCTTATCTCAGCCCTTGAGGCTTCCACTGCTGCACATTTGGACCAGTGTAATATGTACTACCCACTGAATCTGAAAGCTGTTCTTTGCAATTTTGAATCTTCATTTCTTAAATATACAGAGGATAACCCAATTCTTTTGCTTTTAAGAACACTAGTGAAATAATCGTTTAAATACAAAAAATCTTTAGGTAAGTGTAATACAGTTTTGTATCTTGACATGCAGATAAAGATTGTAACTGAGCTTCCAGAGTCATTTCCAGTATCTTTTCCAATCTTGGAAAGCAGTGATACTTTACAGTCCAGTAAATTCAGACGAGATGTTTCCAAATGACCCGTGTTAGCAGTATAACCAAAAAAAAAAGAGATTTCTGTGTGACTTCTCTTAAAGCTAGTTGATGTTTTATAATTCAATATACTTAATATAGCAAGGAAGCAAAGTAGTTACTGAATTCCAGATGCAAAAGTATGTGATTTCCTGAATCTCTCATAATTTAGAATATTTTTCTATACACTCTGTGATCTGTAAATATGTGAAAGATGCTTTGGGAGGAACTTACAATATCTAGCAAAGTACTTGCAAAATTTGCTTCAGATACGACCTACCTTACGGGTTTTATCTCTGAGCATCTTGGTGTATTTAAGTTGTGGAGGAACTGGTTTGCCATAGTTGAATTCTGATTGCCAGGATTAGGGAATTCTTCCACGTAAAAACATTAAATTTCAGTCCATCCCAAAATATTTGGCTGTTTGGAATCAGCTGGGCAGTTAAAAGACCTTTAGCTTGTTCAGATCCACAACGCACTGCTATGTAAATACACAGCTCTTCCTAAGCTGACATCAAGATATCATAAGAACAATTTGTGTTTGTTGTACACTTCAACCCTGACCTGCCATTGCAGATGATACTGTGGGGAAACAGGCAAACTCTTGACCCTCTCTGCAGTTGAAGATTGTTTTTTTGATGTACCTGCTTTAAAATGTATTTGAATTGAACTTTGATTTAGATGGTTGCTCAGGACACCTTTAAAAATGAGCTTTGGCCTTGGTAAGGAAAGGCAAAAGAAATAGGAAGAATCTTTTACTCTTTTTCTAAAAGAATGTTTTAGCAAATCAAAGCCTGATTTGTGTTGGGGTGGACACTGGGGAGATCCCCATGAAGCTTCTATAATACAAGAAGAACTGAAGTGGCATAGATTTCATATGGAGTAAAAAAAGGTGCATATAACCCCTGCCTTGATGATCATTTGGATCCTTTAAAAATGAGTTCCATGATTCTAATCCTATGTAAAATCTGAAGAGGCTAAAGGTGCTTCATAGCTAGACGAGATGGGCTGTAAGGAATCAGGATTACAACAGGAGGAGCAGGAAAAGGGAAGATGCAGAACATCATAGTGTCCATGTGTGCTGGTGGCCTGTAGAGCTCCTGAATATCACAGGCTTCTTTTGTTTTGTTTGTTCAGGTAATCCATGGGCTTCAGAACTGAAGATACTCTCATTGTGAATGACAAAGCTCATTTAGATCAAATGTAGAGATTTCTGAAGTGGATTTCTCTCTCTTTATGCAGAGCTGTTGTAATTAAAACATGTATTTTCCAGCTGAGAGGAAATGTGGTTACTACTCAGACTTAATTATTATACCATATTTATTAGGTAATTTTTTTTTATTCATTACTTTACTTATTTAATAGTGTTAAATAACCAAAGTACAGCTTAACATTGGCTGTTTATGGCAATAGTAATTATCCTTATGTGACTGCCTAAACAGCTACTGGTTTTTCCCCTGTTGGAGGTGAGGGTGGTTTGAAGACATTAATGCCTCTGCATTGAATCTGTAGTGTGACTATTTCTCTTATTTGTGAAAGCAGGGTGATCATCTGTGACTGAGTTCAGTTGTAATCTGAACGTTTATTAGGAATATGAAGTCATTAGCAAGCTGATTCTTTTCTAATTACTAGTCAGGGATGAAAGACTTTGTTTACATCTTGGTTTACATTTATTTGATGTCAGTATTTGCAATGTGTAAGATTATCATGCCGCTTTTATTTTTCCATTGTCCCCCTTTGGGTACTCATGGTAAAAGGCCTGTTTATCTCTGGGAAGGCAGCACTCGGATTGCTGTGGCTGTGTTGGCTCATGTGCACTTGTTAAGGAGGGTGTGAGTGAGTGTGCAGCTCGGAATGGCTGGGAGCTGATGGGGCCTGCCTCCCTCCCTCCTCCTGCCAGCCCAGTCCGGTGCCGTGCCTGTAGCCATCCCTCCATCCCTGCGTCCCTCCTGCAGCTGCAGCAGGAGGGTGACCGTCAGCCCCCAGCCACCCCCTGTGCTCCCTCCCCAGTTAATCCCACCATGTGCCTGCATGCTCAGCAAGGGGGATTACTTTAAGTCTGCATATTTTCATCTTTGCTGGGTCCAGGTCAATTTACTGGCTGGGCACAGTGAGCCAGGAACAGATTGGTGTGGTGCAGAAGCAGCCAGCTGAACTTTGATGAAAAGCAACGCATCAATTTGAGATGTTACAATGTTTACAGGTTCTGCTGGATAAATCACACACAATCCAGGCAAAATAAACAGCCAATTTTTCTTCTTTTCCTGCTTTGTGGCAAGGTGATTATATTTAAGAGAAGTGTAGGAATTTCCATCTTACCAGTGACACTATATGAGAACCTGCTTAGCACTGAATAGTGACAGCAAATGCTGAAGTGGAAAAAATATTTTCATCCATCTGCGCTAATCTTCTTTTACTCCAAGATTTAACGGGGCACAGGGTGGGGGAAAATGAGAGAGAGAGGAATCAGAAAAATCTTAAAAGCTTGGCTTAAGCTTTTAGCTTTGCCAGCTCATTCTCTAGTCAATGAAGAAAGTGCCAGACTTCTGCATTTGTAGTGGGGATATTGTGATTTTATTTGAACAGTGATGCCTGCAGACTTTATTACCAAAAATAAATAACTAAATAAGGGTCTCTAAATGTGAAGGGAGGAAGGAAAAAAACACAGCTGAGCAGAACTGATTGTTTTTTTTTTAAACCAGACTGGAATACACAGTATACCACTGGAAAAAGCATTGTGGAAAAATTGTTGAAGTTTCCTGGTTAATTCTGTAGCTACGTAATTCAGGTCCTCCAATGCCATCAAATCTGTGATCACCCATGTTATTGTGAACTGCACAGATCTGTGCCCTGCTGATCAGATAACAAAGACAGAAGGATTTAGATCTTGCAACTTGTGCTGTCTTTGTTTTTACCTTGTTAGATATCACATTCTCAAGGAGTTTTTCAGCTGGGAAAACCTAGAGTATTTTACTCCTTTTTAGGTGTTGGATCAGATCTGAGTCTCATCTTGCTTACTCAGTAAGTCTTTCCTACCCCAGGGTGAGGCTGTCCTTGCAGCCCTTGGGAGGTGTTACATTTTACAGTGGTGTGGGCAAATCTTTGCAGAATTCTTGGAAAATCAGCTGATAGCTAAGAAGAGTTTCCTTGCTGTGATATACAATGAATTAATAACAAAATTACTGGGAAAGAAAAAACATTAAGAATAGCCAGCTTCTCAGAAGTCAGTCTCTCTTCTCCCTCAGGGTGGGTCAGCTAAAAATATTTCCATGTTGTTCCACTTAAAGGAAGGCCCAGGCAAAGAACCAGAGGTAGGACAGCAGGAACAGAAACATCCATTTGAATTAATCTTTGGCAAAATAACTCACCACTCCATATAATATATTTTAAATGGTTTTTTTAGTTTGGATGTTTTCATCTTTCCACATCTCTGCTCTTTTCCTAGTGTTAGCTGGGGGGGATTTTTTTTCATTCTTTTTGGCTGGGCATATTTCACTGGATATTTCTGCTTTCTCTTTCCTTCTGGTAAGGAACACAAGAAGGCTTACCTTGAAATTCAGCTTGAAGGC